>JAQQPU010008725.1:0-17926 GCA_029168905.1 Artemia sp. Kazakhstan ARC1039 | reverse complement strand
GTACCATACCTTTTGTGTATCTTCATTAAAAAACAGTGAAATCATTGCCTCCCTTCATTTTTGTGAACTGGTGCCCCTTAAAACTATTAGCCAGGGTGCCTGACTAGTGAACCTATCTAGTTGGGCAACAGACAACCGTCGAGGACTCACCAAGGACCATCACTACATCGCTCTATCATCTCAAATGCACAAATGAATACGACTTGTATAGGGATCAATGTTGCCAACACTTGTTGACAGTGTGAAAATGTTGTAAATACTTTCTAAGACCACGCTGGCTATACATGACGTATGAAGCTAAGAGAGGAAACGAAATAATAAATGATAAATAAAACCAAAAAAGAGTGAGAAAACGAGGATTTTTGAGCCAGTGGTAAAATATGAAGACGAAAAACCAGCAAATATTTCGACAAGGACTTCCGCCAAGTCGTCCTAAGTGCGAAAAAAAACCCAACAAGAATCTAACATTTTAGAGTTCCCTAGACAAGATCTGAACAAACACTGAATGAAAGACCAAAGCCGAAACCAGGGAAAAAAGGATTTTACCGAAGAGATTGTACAAGAATCTTTTGCCTAGCAATACTTTTTGCTCTTCTGCCATTTCGGTTTTCATTAGATATGTTAATAGGTTCTCTTAAATTTGATTGGGTGCAAATATCAAAAGAGTCTTTAGTATTAAATGGTTATAAATTGGGCTTAATGAAATGTCTCCGGTGTCCCTATTTATAGCCAAATTCCTGGTTATATATATATATATTTTTTTATCTCAATTACCTCTTTGAAAGATTGCGGTAGGCCATTTACAGTAGATATTAAAATTGCCTCCTCAAAAAGAACAAGATGTGTAGGATTTCCGAAAATAAGCTGGGCCAATTTGGAATCAAAGTTGTCATTTTTATTTTTCAATCTCAGGGACGTATCTATTGAAGTTTTGTGTTCATGCAAACGTTCACCCAGTTGTTGATGGGTCCTACCAATGTAAAATTTCCCACATGAACACGGGACTCTGTAGACACCACTACCCAGTGTAGACCTACCCAGTGTAGACAGAGTCCCGTGTTCACGTTGGAAGTTTTACATTGGTAGGACCCATCAACAACTTGGTGAACGTTTGCATGAACACAAAACTTCAATAGATAAGTCCCTGAGATTGAAAAATAAAAGTGACAACTTTGATTCTGCATCGGCCCGGCATATTTTCGAAAATCCTAAGTACCTCGTTCTTTTTGAGGAGGCAAGTTTAATATCTACTGTAAATGGCCTACCTCAATCTTTCAAAGAGGTAATTGAGAAAAAAAATATATAAACAGGATTTTCACTATAAATAGGGACCCCGGAGACATTTCATTAAGCCCAATTTATAAAAATCTAATACTAAAAGACTCTGTTGATATTAGCACCCAATCAAATTTAAGATAACCTATTAACATATCTAATGAAAACCGAAATAACAGAAGAACAAAAGGTATTGCTAGGCAAAAGATTCTTGCACAATCTCTTCGATAAAATCCCTTTTTTATTGGTTTCGGCTTTGGTCTTTCATTCAGTGGTTGTTCAGATCTTGTCTAGTAAACTCTAAAAGGTAAGATTCTTGTTGTTTTCTTTTTGTTTTTTTTTGTTTTTTTGTTTTTTTGTTTTTTTAGCACTGAGGACGACTTGGCGGAGGTCCTTGTCGAAATATTTGCTGGTTTTTCGTCTTCATATTTGCCCATTTTTAAATGGGCCCGTCCATTTTTAAATGGGTGTGTAAACGTTTCGCGTTACATGTGGACCGTTGGCGACATACAGTGCTATCTATGAAATTTTGTATAAAACATTTTCTTTTACTTTCTTTCCCCATTCCTTCGTTTTTCTTTCTCTTCTAATACAGTATGTCCTCCTGACACTCTTTGAAGAAATGGTTCGAAGTAACATATTACTACAGTAACTGGTTACTACAGGCCGAAAAAATAGTAGTATGTCCAAGATGGTTTTCACCACTGCGCACCCCCTTCGAATGCCGATTCGGACATTTTTTTAAGCTTGTAAGAGATGTAATGTTACATCAGTGTTTACATGGGGAAGACACACCATCGCCTTTTAAAGATATCCCATGTTTAAATGACCAGGTAATATATCATAGGGGATTTTAACCTATGTAATTGGAGTTGGAACTCATGAATAACTTAGTGGATATATCGGAAATATATTAATCACGACGAACATGTGGGTGTTACATAAGGGAAGCGCACATATCAATGCCAAACGATATTTTTCGAGATTTCATTTTCATTCAAGACGTTCCAAGATATTTCAAGACGTTTCTTAAGACATTTTTCTTCAAGAGGCTTCTTAACACATTTTTCTTCAAGGCGTTTTAAGACGTTTTCTAAGACATTTCTTTAGTTCTTGCGCAATTGGGAATGTTTAAGGATGCCGCACTCTCACGTGAACAGTCTCTTCAGAACCCGGGGGGACCACCACTTTTTAGCGGAGCATGGTATACAGGCGGGATGTTACATAATACTTTCTTTGAGACTATATTTTTCTTTCAATGCATTTTTTCTCAAAGGATCAATATATTCAAATAATTTTTGTCATCATTAGGACTCGAAAGGCCAATTCCCCTCCAATAGAATGATGCCCCAGATGCCTGGACCAGCAGGGTATTTCTGGTATTCTGTCTCGACGAATATTTTTTAGGAAATAACATTTGCACGCAAGGAGAGTCCCATTTTTCACGCATGCTAGAATGAAAATTATGTATTTCCTACAGCTGCGATAATTGAAGTGTAGAGGGGAAATTTTATTTCTAGAAATGTTCTATCACCTGCTCGTCAAGTAATGCTTTAAAGAGCTTCACCAAATAAAACAGCTGGTTGCTGTAGCATTTTTTTTAAGTAATAAGGACGAGAGGGGCCCACAAGACGATTAAATTGTGTAAGCCATTAGGCATTGAAAATTTTTTCTGTAACAAGAAATCTATAAAAGGCACAGACCATTGTAAATACAAATCCATCAATAAAACAAATTTATAAGCATTATCAAAAGAGAGAAAAAAGCAATTAAAATCACAAAAAACGAAAAAACAAAAACATGCAAGACTTAAAGAAAGATGGGACTCCTAGCAATCATTTACAGAGGGAGGGGTCGATATTAAAGCTAAATTTAAGCCATATTAAGAGCCTTTAACGAAATGCCATGTTTCTTTGGAGGTTAAGACTGTGCCCCCACCCCTGGTTGACAAGTGCACATTTGAATAATATTATCTCTTAAAATTTCACATAGTCTCGTTAAATTGAAATTTAAGCCCTCGTTTAAGGTACACTCCCGTAAAACCATCCTTATAAAAAGGCTTTAATTTATTAAATTAGAGTTCTTTCTTTCCTTTATTGATCAAGTTTTTTCTCATGCCAAGTTCTATCTTTCCTTTTATTGCTCATTCACCTAGTTATTGCATTTTCATACACTTCTGTAACATCAAACTGATCAAAAAGTTTTATCTTATTTATTTTGAACAGGTTCATTTTTCTTTTTTATTACTCATTAACCTTTTTTAATATTTTCATACAATCCTGTAACACCATACTGATCAAAAGGTTTAATTTTATTAATTTCGGATAAGTTCTATTTATTGCTGCTTAACCTTCTTTTTCTAATCTTTTTCTAACCATCATATTATTCAAATAATTTTATCTCATCAATTTGAATCAATTTCTTTTTTTCATTAAATTTTTTTTTACATTTTCGTATAACCCTTAAACACCATATTGATGAAACAGTTTTATCTTATTAATTTTGGAAAAAAATTCTTTTGATTCCTCATTAACCTTGTTATTACATTTTTGTACACTCCTGTAACACCATATTGAGAGAAAGATTTATTTTATTGATATTGAACAAGTTTTTTCTTTTGGCTCATTAACCTTCTTTTTTCATTTTTGCATGCTGCTTCAACACCATAATGATCAGTATACTACTACTACTATTAACTCACCGCAGCACCAAGAAGCCTGAGGCCAACACAGCTACGCACGCTTCTCCTCCATCCCAATCTAAACCTCCCTTTTTACACCCTCCCATGAAGTTCCCAGTTCCTTTAAATCTTTCTTTATGACATCCTACCAACCCAGACGAGGACGATCTGCTTTCCGTTTAGACCTAGACGGTTGGCTGATAAGAACAATTTTCGGCAATCTGTCATCCGCCCAACGAGGCCTAGCCACCCCAACTTTTCTTTCCTTATAGCCCTAGAGAGTGGTATTGAACCACATTTTTCTTACAGCCTATTGTTTGAAATATGGTCAGTCAGCCGGGTGCCCAGAACAATCCTTAAGCGATTTCTCTGGAAAATTTCTCTAGCAAATCTTCATCTGCTCTTTAAAGCACCCATGCTTCAGAACCATATTTAACTGTTGTCATCACTGTAGCTTCTAATATTCTAATCTTGTCTTGCAGACTTATCTTCCTATTCTTCCAAACTTTTTTTAACTGTGAAAAAACACCCTGAGCCTTGGTTATTATTATTTTTATTATTCATTTATTGCCCGTCAAAAAAAGGTACAAAGGGTACAGTAGACGGAGTAATCACTAAAGAAAACAAAAAGAAAAAAAAAGAAGAAAAAGAAGGACACAAACACACATTGAAAATTCAAACACATGACAAAAGAAAACTCTTCATTACATTAATACGAACAGTGACTATATGCATTACATTAATATAAAAAAAACTATTGTAAACAAATTGTTGACCATGGATGATTAAACTTACTTTGAAAACGGGATAGAGATTTATTAATGCTAATATTAGGGTCAGATAGCTTATACAAATGAATAATTTTACGGTTTCTTGTCCAAGGGGGCAAATGTAGAAGATATTTAGCAAATCTGAAGAAGATTGATCGTAGGTGCTTTTTATCTGTAACTGTAAAGAATATCCAGAAAGGAGCAATGTAAAGCAGATGAGGAAGGGCTGTGGCGTTGTAAATGGATGCTAGAATATAACGGTTGAAACGTAGTTTGCTTTTTACGATTACAGCGTAAGAAATACCAATTTTTCGCTCAACGTGAGAAATCAGCAAACGACGTGTGTGGCCTATAGATATGCCAAATGGGAGGCACAGGTATGTAATATGGTCTGAGGGTTTAACAAGAGAACCGTCCATATTTATAAGAGAAGTAGAGGGATTTCGCCAATTGAAAAGGATTACTTCGGATTTCTCAGGATTAAAAGACAGAACGATTTTTGAATATTCATCTTTGAGGATTTTGAAATTCTGCTCAATGCGCTGGATCGTACGGCTGAGATTCAGGATGTCATCAGCATAACAAATAAGAGACATATCGATTCTCCCAAGAATATATGAAGGAAGACACTTTGCCTGCGCTTCCAGGACACTATTATTGAACAGGGTTGGGGAAATGATAGCTCCCTGTCTAGTCCCCTTCTTAACGAGGATGGGGTACTGAGGATTCACAAGCATATTCGAGGGAATCAAAGAGTTTGGCCTCACACGAGAATTAATGCAATTATATAAGGATGAAGAGCCGACTGCAGGGAAGAACGGGATGGAAGTTCTAAACGCACTTTTAGATTCCTATATAAATCCCTGAGAACACGGACAACTGATGGGTTTACGCTTCACCTTGCCATATGAAGAAGCATGGACGAATGAATTAAGGAATTGAACGGACGTCTAACGTCATGTCTGGCGAGGATCATACTTTCTTTACATCTTTTTCTACTTTTAACATCTTCCCTGCTCCCACCATCTTTACTAATAATACTACCAAAGTAAGAGAAGCTGCCCAATTGATCAATCTTTTCATTACCCAACGTCAGCTTTTCATTTTCACTTTTCACCTTATTGACTTGGTCTTCTTAAAATTAATTTCCAAACCTATTCTAGCAACCTGAACTTGCAAACTCTCTAAAAGTTCATTCATTTTGCTCACACTTTCCTCTAAGATTCTTAAATCCTCATAATAATCTAAGTCCAGGAGACTTTTTGCTCCACATTTGATTCTGTGGTCTCCCATTACCTTTCCTGTGGTCCTTAAGACAAAATGTATCAAAATAATCTAAATAAAGGGGGATAGAACACAAACCTGCGTAACTCCTGATTTAATACCAAACCAGCGGCTAACCTCATTTCCTATCTTAGTTGCAGCAGTGTTATTCTCGTTTATAGCACTAATCACTTTAATGTATTTAACTGGTATACCATACAAGGATAAAACCTTTGCTAAAGTTCTTGTATCAACAGAATTGAAACGTTTGCTCATAATCTATAAAACTGAGGACCAAGGGTTTTGAAAACTCAGGCATTTCACAATTATTAACCAAAGGGTGAGAATTTGGTCGACGCATCCTCTATCTTTTCTAAAACCGCACTGTTCTTCTCTTAAAACGTTGCCTGCAGTATCTCTCAGCCTAAAAAGTATCATATTGCTAAGTAATTTGCTACATACAGAGACCAGACTAATGCCTCGATAATGATCACACTAACTTTTATCACCTTTCTTATAAAGTGGCTTAATTAAGGTTTTCCTAAAATCACTAGGTACTTCCCCTTTTTCGAAAATTATGGTCATAATCATCAGTAGCGTATTTCTAACCTCAGGGCCACCATATTTAAGAAACTCATTTACCACCCTATCAGCACCAGGGGCCTTATTATTTTTTAACCTTTTAGTACTGTCTATAATTCTTCTTCACAAACAAATCTTCATTCACATCCAAGGTATCACAAACTTTTTCATTTTCCTCTATATCTTTTCTTGCAACTCTATCTCCGTTTAGCAAATTCTCAAATATTCTGCTCATCTCTCTTTAATTCTTTCTTTATCACTAATGAAGGCCGCATTCCTATCTTTAACTGGGCCAAGTCCGGATTGACTATTCCCACTCACTTTATGACATAACAGTACAATATTTTACTATTATGCCGTAATATTTTGCTATATCATCTGTGAAGTCGCCATTACTTAGTACTCGTTCGCCAAATTTCAGTCCAAGATGGAGACGGCTTGTGCTTCGGTCCATAACGTAATCGATAACGGTGTTGAAAAGTTTAGACCCTTGCCTCACACCGGTATTTACTTGAAATATTGGGCTGCTACGACAGTTTATCTGGACGGTGCTCTTAGTATCAGTATAGAGGGCCTTGAACAGACGGCAATACTGGTCAGGAAGTCCAGTTCGTTCAAGTTTCAGCCAGAGAGAATGTGACCGTACAATTTTCTGTATTACCATTAGATCCTCGGTAATTTTATTCTTGGCCTCTGCTTAACACCTCCTTAGTTCATATTTTAATGCTTTCTACACTTTCCTTATATTTCTTTTATTTTTATATGATCTATCTCTCAGATAATACTTGTACAGTTCCTTTCTCCTTTCTGTTAAACATAAAGCTTTTTCACTAATATTCTTAGTTGCAGTCCTAGCAGTCCTATCTGGGCGTTAAAATCTCCAAGTAAAAACATCATATTTATACCTGGGACCCTGTCTATTTGCCCATGTAACTGTAAGTAAAATTCATCTGAGTCACTGGTATCTCCGTAAGTCGGTTCTGCAGCAGCATATACTACTATAACTCATACCCTGAAATTTTTAGTCATGAAATGAACAATTAGTATTCTATTATTAAAACACCCCCAGCCTAAACAAGGCTTAGAAGCTGCTTTATTTATCATGAGACCTAATCCCTGTCTATGTGCCCAATCCTTCCTGCTTGAGTAAAGAAATTCCATATTACCTAATGTCAGGCTTCCTACCCCTGGGATATGAGTTTCTGAAACTCCTAATAAGTCCAGTTCGAATCGTCTGAATTCGTCAGTCAAAATGTCTATACGATGGTCATTATTTAACGTCGTAACATTCCAAGTTCCAATTTTTATGTTCTTTAAATCTTTGAAATTATTTTGGCCTCTGCAAAAGCAATGATCCCGGATACCAGTGAAGGATGGGGATCATATATCTTCTCAAGTCTACACCGAAGTAATTAGGCCGGCTTAGAACCGGACAGAAAGAAGTTCCTGGGACCTCTAAGAATGGAGGCTTTCATGAATCTTTTTTTTACTCATTAACCTTCTTTAACATTTTCGTACATTCTTCTAACAGCATATTGATCAAAAAATTTATTTATTGATATTGAACAATTATTTTTCAATAGCTTTCTTTTTGTTTTTTGTACACTCCTTAAACATCATATTAATCAAACAGTTTTATCTTATTAATTTTGAAAAATTTATTTTTTCATTAACTTTGTTTCTACATTTTCCTACCCCGCTTAAACATCATATTGATCAAACATTTTTATCTTATTAATTTCGAACAAGTTCTTTTTTTTAATGCTAATTAACCTTGTTTTCACATTTTCGTGCACTTCTGTAACACCATACACACAAAAAGTTGTTCGAGATTAATAAAATTGAGTCTTTTGATCAATATGGTGTTTAAGGTGTGTACTAAAATGTAAAAACAAGGTTAAGGAGCAATAAAAGGAAAACAGAACGTATTCAAAATTAATAAAATAAATGTTTCTATCAATATGGTGTTAAAGAAGTGTACGAAAATGTGAAAACAAGGTTAATGAGCAATAAAAAGAACTTGTTCAAAATTAATAAGATAAAAATGTTTGATCAATATGGTGTTAAAGGAGTGTACGAAAATGTAAAACAAGGTTAATGAACAATATAAAGAAAAAGGGCTTGTTCGAAATTAATAAGATAAAGCTATTGATCAATATGGTGTTACAGGAGAGTGCGAAAATGTGAAAAGAAGGTTGATGAACAAAAAGAAATAAAAAACTTGTTCAACATCAATAAAAAAAGCTTTCAATTAATATGGTGTTGAAGAAGTGTACGAAAATGTAAAAACAAGGTTAATGAGCAATAAAAAAATCAAAATTAATAAAAAAAAACTTTTTTTATCAATACGATGTTTAAGGGGTGCAAAAAAATGTAAAAACAAGGTTAATGATAAAAAGAACTTGTTCGAAATTAATAAGATAAAACTTTTTGGTTAATATAATGCTTAAGTAGTGTACGGAAATATAAAAAGAAGGTTAATGAACAATTAACTTGTTCACTATTATTAAAATAAAGCTTTTGATCGATATGCTGTTACAGGAGTGTACGGAAATATTAAAACAAAGTTAATGAGTAACAAAAAGAAAAATAAACTTGTTCGAAATTGACGAAATTAAGCCTTTTGATCATTTTGATGTTACAGGAGTTGCAAAAATGAAAAAGAAGAAAAAAAATTGTTCAATATCAATAAGATAAAACTTTTTAATCAATATGATCTTTAAGGGTTTTACGAAAATGCAAAAACAAGGCTAATGTAAGAAGAACTTGTTTGAAATTAATAAGATAAAGCTTTTTGATCAATATGATGTTGCAGGAGTATACGAAAATGTAAAAACAAGGTTAAGGAGCAATAAATATAACTTGTTAGAAATTTGTAAAATTAAGGCTTTTGCTAAATATTGTGTTAAAGGAGTGTACGAAAATACAAAAAGAAGGTTAAGGAGCAATAAAAAGAAAAAAGAATGTATTCGAAATTAATAAAATAAAGCCTTTTGATCAATATGATTTTTAAGGCTTGTACTAAAATGTAAAAACAAGGTTAACGAAAAAAACTTGTTTGAAATTAATAAGATGAAACTTTTTGATTAATAAGATGTTTTATGAGCGTGCGGAAATGTAAAAAAAGGGTTAATGAGCAAAAAAGAGAAAACATGTTCAATATCAATATAATATAGCTTTCTATCAATATGGTGTTACAGGAGCGTACGAAAATGCATAAAAATGGTTACTGAGCCATCAAAAGAAGAAAAACTTGTTCGAAATTAATAAGATAAAACTTTTCGATCAATATGATGTTGGAGAAATATATGCAAATGTAAAAACAAGGTTAAGGAGGAATTAAAAGAGCTTGTTCGAAATTAATAAAATTCAGCCTTTTGATCAATGTGGTGTTGCAGGAGTGTACGAAAATATAAAACATGGTTAAGGAGCAATGAAAATAACTTGTTCAAAGTCGAAAAAATTATGTAGTTTGATCAATTTGGGGTTACAGGAGTGTACGAAAATGTTTAAATAAGATCAATGTTTAATAGAAAAGAAAAATGAACTTGCTCGAAATATGTAAGATAAAACTTTTTGATCGGTATGATGTTTCAGGAGTGTACAAAATGCAATAACTGGGTTAATGAGCAATAAAAAGAAAGAAACAACTTGGTTTGAGAAAGAAGTTGACCAATAAAGGAAAGACAGAACTCGAAATTAATAAAATAAAGCCTGTTGATCAATATGGTTTTACAGGAGTGTACGAAAACGAGGGGTTAAATTTAGGTCAAACGAGACTGTGTGAAACTTGAATAGAGAATATTATTCAAATGTGAACTTGACAACAAGGGGGGGGGCATAGTCTTGGCCCCCCAAAGAAGTCCTTTTGTTAAGGACTCTTAATATGACTTAAATTTAGCTTAAATATCAACCTCTCCCTCTGTAAATGATTGCTAGGAGTCCCATCTTTCTTTAATTCACGCATGTTTTTGTTTTTTCATTTGTACTGTTTTTAACTACTTTTTTCTGTGTTTTGATAACGCTTGTAAATTTGTTTTTATTATTAGATTTGTATTTACAATGGTCTGTGTCTTTCTCTAGTTTCATTGCTCCAGGACAAATCTTCAATGCATAATCGTTTACCCAATGTAAGTGTCTTGAAGGCCCCTCTTTATTACTTAAAAAAATTTGCTTGCGGCAACCCGCAGTATTATTCGGTGATGCTCTTTAAAGCATTACTTGACGAGCATGTGATAGAAAATGTACAGAAATAGATTTTACCCTCTGCACGTCAATTATCAAAGCTGTAGGAAACACATAATTCTCATTCTAGCATGCGTGAAGAATGGGACTCTCCTTGCATGTAAATCTTATTTCCTTGAAAGTATTTGCCGAGTCAGAATATTAAAAATACCTTGCTGGTCCAGGCGTCTGGGGCGTCGTTCCATTGGATCGAAACTGGCATTTGAGTCCTAATGAGGCTAAAAATTATTAGAATATAATCATCCTTTGAGAAAAAATGCTTTGAAAGAAAAATAAAATCACAAAAAAAGTATTGAGTAATATCCTCCGTGTGTGCTATGCTCATTTAAAAGTTGTGGTACTCCTTGGGCTCTGAAGAGACTGTTAAAGTGAGAATGCGTCATCTGTAAACATTCCCAATTACGGAAGAACTAAACAAATGCCTTAGAAACCGTCTCGAAACGCCTTGAAGAAAAAGGTCTTAAGAAACCTCTTGAAATGTCTTGAAACATCTTAAATGAAAATGGAATCTCAAAAAGTATTATGGGACACTGGTATGTGCGCTATCATTATTTAATATCCACGTGTGTGCCGTCATAAATTTATTTCCGATAAATCCACTAAATCATGCATGAGTTTCAACTTCAAATACATAGGTTAAAATCCATTATTATATAACACCTGGTCATTTAAAACATGGGGTCCCTTTAAAATGCGAGGGCGTGTCTTCAAGTTCAAGCTCCATTTATTTCCATAAGATAACAATAACAAAAACAATATCACAAAGGGCTCAATTTATTTGGGAAACGGCATAGAATAAATGACTAATGTTAAAACTTGGCATAAACATACTAAACAATGGCTAATTCATAAATCTATAAGGAATAGAGATCAACTCACCGACAGTCCACACGAAACAGCGACCCTCCTATCACCCGACACAAAAAAAATAATTTAAAATTATCTACATCATCAAGGATCCAACGCCAACAAAACAATTTAAACACTGATGTAACACCTACATCTCTTACAATCTTAAAAAAAGTGTCCGGATCAGGATTCAAGGTGGTGGGCTGCGGTCAGAGGTGGATCCAGGGAGTGAGGGGGTGCGCACCCCCCTAAAGTAGTCTAAAGTAGTGTAATTTACTTAATTAACGCAAGTTTGCGTTAATTAAACTTGCTCCTAACGCAAGTTTATCGGATCAACCTATTTTGCACACCCCCTAAGAAATCCTGGATCCGCCCCTGGCTGCGGTAAAAACCATCTTGGACATACTACTAAAACAGTCGTTGTTTTTCCGCCATTTGTGACCGTTTCTAGCTCCGCCCTGAAATTCGTTCCCAATGACGATTTTAATACAAATCAGGGGCTAAATTCATACAGAGTATTGCCCAAAAGCAGTTGCTGAGAACTGTTTTCTATTTAATAGTTTTCTTACAAATCCCCCTTTTCCCTTTTTATGAAGATCTCGATTTTTTTTAAAAGCAATTCTAGTCTCGATCTTGATCGCTCCTGTATTCCCTCCCTAAAATACGCTACTGCCTACAAACAATAAAGGAAAGAATAGTTTTGAAACTAAGACTGATCAAAGAATTGACTTTTTTTGGGAGGGGGGGTTATGATCTAACGCAAACTAGAGATTTTAATGTTGCAACAATATCTTTTTTCAAAATGCCCTTAATGACCCTTCACTCTCCTTGTAAGGTCGAGTTGAATGTAAATTTATGGTGATTTCGAAAAAAGCCTGAAACCCCTTGAAAATGCCGTCTGATCAAAACGAAAAGTCTATCATGGGAATAATCACGGTTGAATAGCTAGTTGTGGGATATTACAGCCCCCTCCTTTAATAACAAGGAAAATGACTTTTTTGCATGGGTAGCACTGATCTGTCTCGCGTTCTTTTTTTATTTTTTTTTCTAGCAAGGCCAGAAATAGAGAGATGTGTAATAGCTTATTCAAACGGAAATTAAAAAGCTTGGATTGCAACTAGCCCCCCTCCCTTAACGCCCCAACCCCCAAAGTCATCCGATCACTATTTTGAGATAGCCATTTTCTTCAAAATAGTTCAAAGGTAAAATATATATGGTTTTGGTAATGATATGACCCTCCATAGCCACTGAGGAGAAGGTTGCACAGTGTACCGGTATCAGACGTATTGATATCACACGTATCGGTATTGGCATGTTGTTATTGGGTGTATTGGGGTCATGGGCGCCCATAAGCTGAATTCCAGGGGGGCAAACCTCATCTAATTGGCACTTTTAATGCTATATAATAGAAATCTCAGAACAAAATATAAAAATAAGGCAGCATCATTCAGCCAGGGGGGCGGGAGCCCCCCACTGCCCCCCCCCCCCATATGGGCGCCCATGATTGGAGTAGAGGGCAAGGTATTGCCACAGAGGGTACAAGACAAAACACCCTATTTCTAGGCCAATCAGAGACCTACAATACTAACGGGAGTGACATCAGACCTGACTTCCAGGAATTTTAGCATGAATTTGCGTATTAGGCTAGAGCTTCGACTGTGTAAGAATACATGACAGAGAAATCAATAGGATTCATGGGAATTAAAATATATCTGAGCATAGTTGTCGACACACAAAGGAAGAGATTGAAGAGATTGAAAGGAAGAGAGGAAGAGAAAGGATGTCGACACACAGAAATTACTTTTAGGGTATTATTTGGGCGAAACAGATTGTGACATTTTAGAGGATTATTTGTGCGAATCAGATTGAGACATTTTAGGGGATTATTTGGGTGAAACAGATTGAGTCATTTTAGGGGATTGTTTGGACGAAACAGATTGAGACATTTTAGAGGATTATTTATGTGAAACAGATTGAGACATTTTAGGGGACTATTTGGGCGAAATAGATTGAGACACTTTAAGGATTATTTGGACACGAAAAAGTTAGAGCTTCTAGGTTGTGGTCGCTTTAATATATAAGTTCCAATTTTCAATATAGATGCTCCGTTAAGAGTTATAAATGTGTAGGAAAAAAGTTATCAGAATGTCGTTCAGGCCTCATCTTTTGAGAGTTGGACAAGCGAACAAATTAAACGGTCAATTCTGACACTTTTTTGCTTAACATTATCAAATATGACAATTTAGAACGTTATCATTTTAAAAGTTCCCCATGGCCTAAATGTTTCCTGATTATGACTTCTTTATTTAGTAACCTTAGACACTTCCACTTCAGCTGTTCATGCAAACATCCAGCAATAAAATCAATATTAAAAAGAAAATTATCACCATCCTTCAGTCACTTCATCTTCAAATCTAATCAATGCAGAAAATACGATACAGACTGAAGACGTTCGTGAAACGTTGAATTGTTCTTAAATAATGGACCAACTATAGACACTGAAAACATCAAATTGTTTCTTGTGGTATTTGACACGAGATTTTTGCGTGCACACAGAATTGGAAAAAATGTTTAATTAAGGATCTATATATCTTTTTGTACCTACAATTTGTTTAGAATGAAGTATTTTTATGATATATATATAAATATTTTTAGCAGTCCTTAGCCATTACGAGATAGCCAGACCCCTAAATTAGGGGCCTTTAAATCTTTTGCACCTACAATTTGTTTAGAATGAAGTGTACTTTATGGCAGATATAAAGATATGTAGCAGTTCATAGTCATTACGAGATAGTCAGACCCCTAAATTAAGGGCCTATAAATCTTTTTGTATCAACAAATTGTTTAGAATGAAGTATTTTTATGGCAGATATAAAGATTTTTAGCAGTTCATAGCCATTACAAGACAGTCAGACCCCTAAATTAAGGGTCTATAAATCTTTTTGTACCTACAATTTGTTTAGAATGTAGTGTTTTTATGGCAGATATAAAGATTTTTAGCAGTCCTTAGCCATTACAAGATAGCCAGATTCCTAAATTAGGGGCCTATAAATATTTTTCTACCTATAATTTATTTAGAATGATGTGTTTCTTATGTTAGATATAAAGATATTTAGCAGATCTTAGCCATTACAAGATAGCCAGACCCCTAAATTAAGGGCCTATAAATCTTTTTCTACCTATAATTTGTTTAGAATGATGTGTTTCTTATGGCAGATATAAATATTTTTAGCAGTTCTTAGCCATTACGAGATAGCCAGACCCCCAAAATAAAGGACCTATATATATTTTTCTACCTACAATTTGTTTAGAATGAAGTATACAATATGGTAGAAATAAAGATTTTTAGCAGTCCTTAGACATTACGAGATAGTCAGACACCTAAATTAAGGGCATATAAATCTTTTTAGACCAACGATTTGTTAAGAATGAAGTGTTTTTTATGGTAGATATAAAGATTTTTTGTTATTAGCCATTACGAGATAGCCATACCCATAAATTAAGGAACTATAAATCTTTTTACGCCAACCATTTGTTTAGAATGAAGTGTACTTTACGGCAGATATAAAGATCTTTTGCAGTTCATAGCTATTACGAGATAGTCCGACCCCTAAATTAAGAGCCTATGAATCTTTTTGTACCAACAATTTATTTAGAATGAAGTGTTTTTTTTTGGCAGATATAAAGATTTTTAGCAGTTCATAGCCATTACGAGATAGACAGACCCCAAAATTAAGGGCCTATAAATCTGTATGCACCTACAATTTTTTTGGAATGTAGTGTTTTTATGGCAGATATAAAGATTTTTAGCAGTCCATAGCCATTACAAGGTAGCCACAAGATTTTGTTATTAGCCTTTACGAGATAGCCATACCCATAAATTAAGGAACTATTAATTTTTTTGCGCCAACAATTTGTTTAGAATGAAGTGTACTTTATGGCACATATAAAAAACTTTTGCAGTTCATAGCCATTACGAGATAGTCAGACCCCTAAATTAAGGGCCTATAAATATTTTTCTGCCCAAAATTTTTTTAGAATGATGTGTTTCTTATGGAAGATATAAAGATTTATAGCAGTCCATAGCCATTACAAGATAGTAGACCCCTAAATTAAGGGCATATAAGTCTTTTTGTACCTACAATTTGTTTAGAATGTAGTGTTTTTTATGGCAGATATAAAGATTTTTAGCAGTCCTTAGCCCTTAAAATATAGCCAGACCCCTATATTAGGGGCCTATAATTCTTTTCAAACTGTTGACCACCATCCAGACACACCATCCAGGTGTGTTATCTAGCATTTAATTCCATTGAATTTAAGTACATTAAACGAAAGAATGGCTAAGTTTGGTAAAGATGAGCAACGTTCTTGTGAAAACATACAAAATCAGAAAAAAATGTTAAATGTTCCTTTATTAGCTACGCAATGGGGATAGGGAGAGGTGGCCCCTGGTGGTTGAGGTCCATTGTGGTTAGAGTCATTCATGATTCATACTCATGAATTCTTTCACTAATCCAATATTGTGTATATGTGTATTATAACGACCACAGAGTTTCACCTGTCTGTTTGAAGCAATATCATATACAGTGTTTTCAGATCTTTTAAACCTTTATTACATTTAAGATTTTAGCTCTGAAAGCTCTTTAAGTATATTGATCTTTTTAACGAATTTACCTTTTACTAAAAACCAACAAAGAGAAAAATCTCTAAAAAAAAACAAAAAACAAACGAGACTGTGGCCAGTGGAGAGAAAAGAAAACAACAGAAACAAAACCACGCGGATATTTCGCCTGTATACAAAAAAAGGCGTCTTCAGCACGAAAGACACACAAGAAGAACAAGATAAAAAAAAACAAGATAAAACTAAAAACCAATAAAACCACCACCAAAAAAAACAACAAAAAAACAAAAATGTACAATCGGCGCAAACTAATCCACGTAGGGAAAAAATGCTAATATAGAGTTACTTCAGTGAGGACACCAGAGTAACTGAGGAAAAATACAAAAACTGTAAATTACTTTAATTATTCAGTTGCGAAATAATCCTTTTGTTAGCTATTACTGAAGCCAATCGTTTTGGTCTAGCAGGTAAAATAGTCCCCTGGTGATTGTTTAAAATCTTTACTCCCTTATTGTCTATTGATTCACTCTTTAGAAGGTTATCATAAATTGGGTCAATATTTAAATTACCCGTGTCCCTATTTATGGAAAGGTTAGCAAACATATGTTTTTTAATTTCTATGGCTTCCCTGGCCCATTGGATGTACCCCTTATCATTAGAAATAGCCAAGGCTTCATCAAATTTTACAAAATGATCTGGTTGAAGCCAAATATGCTCTACTAAAGCTGAAACGAAAGTTTCTGGAGGCTTGCTTAATTGTAGGGTTTTTTTCTATTGAGCTTCGGTGTTCAATAAACCTTTCAACAAATTGTTGGTGAGTCCTACCAATATAGAACTTCCCACAAGAACACGGAATTTTATACACCCCACTTACTAAATCTCCCCGAGTTAAATCCTTACCAGAACTAACAAAACTACCCATTGGCCTCAGCGATTGGAAACATGTATCAATACCAAATTTACGTAAAACCCGTGAAAGTTTCTCACCCAAACCAGGTACATATGGTAATGAAATGAAGCTTTTTGATACACCTAATTCTAAAGACTGAGAAACCTCAATAACCCTACTTTTATGTTTAACCCGTCTATTTTCAATTATTTTATCAATGAACTTAATTGGATAACTATTACAAAACAAAATATCCCTCAAGTATAACAATTCCGAATCCAGAAATTCCTGGGAACAAATTCTAAAGGCTCTATCCAATAGTGAAATTACAACCCCCCTTTTCACCGACATAGGGTGGCAAGAATGAAAATTTTAATACCTATCATTGTGCGTTGGTTTTCTGTAAATCGAGAAAAGTAAATGGAGATCCCTTTTAATTAATAAAATATCCAGAAAAGGTAATTTATTATTATCCTCAAACTCAACTGTAAATTTAATATTATTATCAAAACTATTTAAATGCTTACAAAATAGGTCTAAGGAGTCCAATCCATGTTTCCAAACGCACACCACATCATCCATGAACCTACCCCAGAAGCAAGGGGAGATTCTAAAACTGTTTATAGCGGAGGTTTCAATGGCATCTATGAATAGATTTGCCAATAAAGGAGTAAGAGAAGCCCCCATAGGTAACCCAAAAATTTGCCTATAAAACTCCCCTCGAAAACCAAAATAAAAAGAAAATTCATTTA
>JAQQPU010008724.1:0-34792 GCA_029168905.1 Artemia sp. Kazakhstan ARC1039 | reverse complement strand
GGGGGGGGGAGGGAGTTGGAGCCAATTTTCCAAAACCAAGTGAAAATGAGTTAAAATTCTACTTTAGCTACTTTTGGCTATCTTGGAAAGGGGTTAGGTTAGGAAAATGAAACTTTGGTACTTGTGCATTATCTGGTACACACCGCTATATGCTGTACAAGGAACTACTAATGGAAACTCGTCAAACGGGCATTTTCAAGAGATAAATGGATGGCAAAGCGTAATTGCTAATTGCGTTTACAATATTTAAACTGTTGTTTTTTGGGGTTTGGGGGGGGGAGGTACCTAGGTTACGTTAGATTATGTATTTAATATATGCTATGCTTTACCCCTCACCCCCCCCCCCTTAATGTGCAAATATATAGCCCAAATTTGTTTCTGAAATTTTTTATATTCATCATATTTTATTATATTTCACTAGCATTAAGCAAACTTGACTTCTTTCGTGTGTACCATATAATGCATAAGTAACGGAACTTTTAGGGATGGGTCTAGAGGCTAATGTCCTGGGAAGGTATTTTGAAGTACCTACCTCCACTCCTTCTCCCTCTAGAGAGTCCTGAAATTTGCCTATATGACATTTTGACATTTGACTATACCTATTGAAATTTTGACAAAACAACATTTGGTACTTATGCATTATGCGGGCCCACCGCTATATACCGTATTAGGAAACCAGACATGGAGACCCATCAAACGGGTATTTGTTATCTAAATTGATTGCAAAGCGTGGTTTCTTATCGAGTTTACAATATTTAAACGATTGTTTTTTGGGTTTTAGGGGGGGGGAAGGTACTCCCCTGTTGAAGGCTATCCCATCAACAACCTGAAGCCTACCCTAGAATCCCTTGATCTCCCCAAAAAGACTTGAATTATAGAATCTAGAGGGTGTATGGAATTCTAGCAGTGGTGAATGTTCTAAACTTTTGAAAGGAATTTCTGCACGAAATGATTATTATATTTGGATACAGCATTGAATTCTGAATCAACTGGTGTGTTTACCACTTAGTTATCCTAGCCTATTTCATTATGGTCCTGTATCCCAATTTATCCCTAAAATATCTGCTTGGCTGTGCCCTTTTAACCAATACCCATGGCAACTAATAAGGGAACTTTCATCAACTTACTGATGGTCGAACGGGCAAATAAAAGGCTTCTATCCCATTATTTGGGCCTCTCGGCTTAACCATTATTGACTAGGCAATGATTAAAACCCGTTTTGTGACGTCTTAACTGTTATAGAGCAGGGAATGATAGCAAGGTTTTCATTGCGTATACGATATTAAAATGTGTTTTTTTGGACTTTAGGGGGGGGGGGGAAAGGTACCTAGTTTGGGTTACTTCTTAAATATATGCTGCTCTTTTCCCCCCCCCCCCCTAATGTGCAAATATATAGCCCAAATTGATTTCTAAACTATTACATGTTCATACTATTTTATTTCATTAGTATTAACCAAACTTGACTTCTTTCGTCGGCCTGTATAATGCATAAGTACCCATCATGTTACCTTAATTTTCAGTTATCATTTTCTTTGTCTCTAGCTTTAGCCTCTGAAAATGCAATTCCTGTTATTTGAGTAGAATTTTAATCCATATCAATGTTCTTTTTCAAAATTTAGGAAATGTATTTGCATATCTTTAAAACCTTATAAATTGGAATTGAGCAAAGTTGGGAAGCTGATCTATTTCGCCAGGTTTCACTTTTATAATACACAGATTGTTAAAGGTCATCAAAGGTCAGGACCCCCTAGAGAGAGAAGCAGTGGAGGTAGGTACTTCAAAATACCTTTCTGGGATATGCTTTAGCTTGTAAACCCATCCCTGAAAGTTTCATTTTCCTAACCTAGCCCATTTCCACAAGGGAGCCCGCAGGGGGGGGGGCAGCGTCAGGGGGCCATGCCCCCCTGGAATTTAGACCAGAGTAGGAAGAAAATAGAAGTTTAACAACTATTCAAAGAAAAAGAATTTCTTATTTTTGTTTTGTCTTTAAGAACTGCTATGAAACTTGTTTAGAATCAATTCAGAATTTAATTCAATTGTTAGATCTTAGATTAACTCAATATAGGTCATTATTTATATATCTAAAGGAGACCGAAACCGGAATCCAATTTAGGGTGCAGAGTAAATACTCTCAAGGACATCCTTATCTGTGTTGCCACTTATACCGCATTTTGCGGTATAATACCGCAATTTCAAGGAAGATACCGCACAATTTTTTTATGATACCGCAAAATAGGTTCTATTACCGCATCTATAGCAGTAATGTCCTCATTACTCACCATAAAAAGTCAAATAATCGCTCTTAATTTGAAATCATAGATGGCATTTCAACGCGGAATGTTGGCAAAATTCAAAACTGGCAAGTAATGGTGTTTTGTATCTACCCTTTGAAAAGCATAGCCAGTAAAGGAAGAAGCAAGTATTTGACATCTTAGTCACCTGCCTGAACAAAAGTAATTACCAGACATTACTATGGTAAATGTGCAGAGGTGCTGCCCAACAGAGTGAATATTATCCTGGAAGAAAATGAATTATCTTATTCTTATTACTTGCTTCTATTAGGCAGCACCTCTACACTTTTACAGCCCAATAAGCTGGATAGTATAGAGTATAAAATAAATTGTTATAAATCTGTGTGATGTGCTATTGATCATGGCACTAAATCCAAAGCCATAAAATTATTTGTTTGAGTCAACAATAAGTTGAGCTATCACTAATTTGCAGTAAATGATACTAAGTATTCCTGCGTTAAGTGATGTTTTGTTGATAAAGGTGGACTCCTGATAAAAGCAACTTATTTCTTAGTGTATATTACTTAGTCAATTGGGGCTATATTTCTTACAACCACTCCAGGTCATAAGGAGACATGTTAAGAAAACAATTCTTACTTCATAATATACAAAACTATCCTAGTTAACATATTTTCCAGGGGAAGCACGTTTATCCTCACTATTTTCCTTGTTTTTCCAGTTTTTCAATCACATTTTTCATTTTTATGTCTATTCTCCAAGTTTTGAAAATTGTTTATAAAAAAAAATACCCAAGAGCCATCTAGTTAATCTAACCTAACTTATATTAAATTTATCAATATTTGCCTATTTGTATCTTTATGGTAGATGGCAGTGATGGTGTTTAACTTTCATATATAGACTATTTACAAAACAGATAAATGAAGTCAAATTGGTTTATTTTTTGCAATTTTCTTTAAAAAAAATTGTACAACAGTTAAAACAGTGAGGATAAAGGTGTTTCCCTTGGAAAATATGTTAACTAGGATTATTATACATATTAAGAAGTAAGAATTGTTCTCATAACATGTCTCATTATGGCCTGGAGTGGTTGTAAACTTATACACAATTGGGTACCTAACACCAATTGTTCAGTCAATTGGTGTAAGGTTGCAGAGATGGTACCCAGTAAACAACTCATTTTTTAGTGTATATTCTGGTTCTATTGGGCAGTAACTCTGCACGCTTTACTATAGAGGTCCCTAATCTGCACCTTTACCATTTTATCTCTTTCTCTTTTTTGCTTTCTTTTCAGTTTTTTTTTGTGCAGAAGTCATCTTGTTCACTAAAACAAGGGTATAACAGAAGAAAGATGCAAGAAAAAAAGACACTTTGTAATGTTTAATGTGGTCAATGGCCTCCCCACCCCCAAATTTCTCCTAGGATTTTGCTTGCTGCATTTGTCCCAGTTTTTCCTGTATACTTTTTTAATCTATTTTAAGTGCCTCAAAACAGTAAAGTTTCTCCTTTTTATAAATCTTCACAGCATAGGCTAATATCCCTTTTCAAGTGTATTTGCTTAATGACTAGTATGTTCGTTTGTAAGGACAAATCTACAGAAAAATCCCAAAATAAACGGTGAAACTTCATGCCAGAAAAAACTTTTCCATCCTAGACTCTCACTTTTTTTTACTAGCAAAAAAAATATAAATAAATAAAAAAAATAAAAAAAGAAAAAGAGAAGAAGATATTTCCTAGTGCTAACTTTTTTTAAACTTAGGCTTTGAGTGTTTGACAGGCATTTGCTTCTCTAAAATAGCTGTCAAAAAGGCAAATATAAGGAATAGTGCACTTTTTAGTGATATACATCTTTTGATTTGCTACCTTCTTTATAGAAAAGTTTTGCACAAATCTGATTTTGTCAGCACATCTTTGTTGCCCTTTCCAAAAGGAGAAGGGATTGAAATTGCCTTGTCTACAACTAAGAGTGCTTGTGACAAGATTGCTCTTTTTGTTTCTCGCCAAGGCCCCCCCTCTTTTAACTGGAAATGTTGGATCAGCCACTATAGTCAATGCTTTGTTTTTGCTTTCATAGCTTTTATAATAGTAGTTTTACTCCTTTCATTTTTGGATATCTGCAAAAGTTTTCTAAAAATAAGAAAATAGAGTGATTCCACCAAATTGCTTAAATTCTGACTTGACTCTTCTTGTTTATAGGGTGGACATACTTCATTAAAATGGCTGAAGTGATAGATCCCAATCAAGGGCATGAGGATGGGGTTAAGACTTGGATGATGAATCCTCCACAAATTCTTCCAAAAAACAGAAATTGGCAAGGAAGTCTTCAGATCAAAAATATAGGTGTGAGTGAGAAAGAGAATCTGACTTTAAAGGATGGTTAGAGAGGGGAAAGTTGCCGAACAACCAAAGCAGTGCATATATAGCTCACTGCCCCTAATGCAAAAAGGACTTTCTTTGTAAGAAGGGAAAATATGACCTGAAAAGACGCAAACAGAGCAAAGTTCACGAAGTAAACGAAAGAGTCTGGATAGATTTGTCTTCCAAGACTATGCCATTAGACCATCATTTTTCCAGCAATTCGAGAAGCGAAAAAGTGGCTACTGTTGAAGCAAAGCTTGTCTCATTTCTTGTTGAACATGATCTACCCTATTCACTTTCTGACGACTTGCTGAAGCTCATAAAAAGTATGCCAGGCCCGGATTTGCTAAGCCAGGCCAGTCTGGGTAGAACAAAAGCTGACAAGCACTGGGATCTTATTTTCACGGTAAGCTTCTTGACACCCTAAAGACGAACCCTTTCTCGGTGGTTATTGACGGAACAACAGATCAGTCTGTAGCCAAACAACTTGCTGTTTGTGTCAGTTTTTGTGATGAAACAATGAATATACAGGTAGATTTACTTGCTCTGATAGAATGCAGCGATGGATCAGCGTCTGGTATACTCAACCAGCTTGTCAGAGTGATGGATGATGTCAAGAAGGCAGGCGTTCCTCTTCAGAATTGGGTTGAATTTTGCTCTGACACAACCAATGCTATGATGGGCATAAACCATTCAGTCAAGACAATTGTAGAAGGAAAATATCCATGGGTCACAGTTGTTAAATATAGCTGCCATTTATGTGCCCTGCTTGCAACCCATGCTTGTAAAAAACTTTCAAAGAGTCTGGAAGATTTATGCAGAATCGTTTACAATCACTTTTGACACAGTCAAAACAGCAAGATACATATAGGAAAGAATTTCAAGTTTTCACTCAAGTGGAACAACACAGATTCCTTGCTTTGGCTCCGACTTGTTGGCTTCCATGTCAAACTGTGCGACACATATTATTCAGCAATGGGATACTCTTACGTTGTATTTGGACTCTTTAGTACTTGAAGACCCCTCACGAGCAAATGACCAGGTACGAATGACATTGAACAATCCATACTCAAGAGGTAAAATGTATTTTGTTGAATATGTGTAAGGAGAAGTGAATGGATTGAATACTATGTTTCAGGCACAAAAACCCTTATTTCACCTCTTGAAAAGCCAGGTACAAAAGCTCCTTCCTACTTTAGGTATGAATTTCATGAAACCTTCCTATATTCGAGTAACCAATCCTTTTGCCATCAACTCGTACGATGAAGCGAACTATCTTCCCGATAACAGCGTCTATATCGGATATAAAGGACATGATTTCCTTATGGGGCTGGAAACGAGGGAGGTCGTTAATGGCCGTTTTGTAGCCGAGAGTCTCCAAATTCGTTGCTCTGCAAGAGATTTTTACATTGAAGCTATCAACCAAATTCTTGACCGTTTTCCCTTCTCTGACAAGATCTACAACTTCCTTCATTTCCTGACTTCAAGCCCTAGCTACAAGCTAAGAGTTCCTAGTTTTCATCAATTCTTCGAGCACTATGACTCTGGTATTTGGAATAAGGTATAGCTAGAGCAAGAATGGCGGTCGATATCAAATGTAACTTTATCTGAAGGTGTAAATCTTGCAAATTTGGACGAATATGATGTAGTGGTCTGTTGGCGCCGTCTTCTTACAATGATATCTCCTACAGGAGGGGTCATGTTTCTAAACGTCCTGAAAGTGATACAGTACTTTTTTTCACTGCCTTTGTCAAATGTCATTGCCGAGCGCTTTTTCAGTGTTCTAAAGGAAGTGAATACTGACAAGGCGAAATCGCCTTAGCTCAGTAACTCTTTCGTCGAAATGGGCAAACTGAGGTCTGGGAGGGCCAGTTACCCCCCCCCCCCCTGCCCCATATCAAATTTCGCCCCTGGACATAAGGTAAAGAAGATGGATTGGTTGTCAATTATTTATTGAAAAACGCAGGCATAAATTAACAGAAACAACAAAGGGTAGTTTTTTTGGGTGGGTGGTGTTTTTGGAAATGTAGGCGGGGTAATTCTGTTTTCTTTCTATATTTTCAATGGCAACACCAAAAATATATAGGTATCTGCTAGCCAGTATGCACTCGAGAATTTGGATCTATAAAATTAGACAATAACCGGTTTATTGCTGCTTGAATACGGAGACAATTAGCTTTGGCTCAGAGGAAAACTACTTTGTAGTTATATTTTAACAATTATTTAGTTGGTATTTTAGTTAGGTTAGGTTACACTTTGCATGCAACCCCGCTATATTTAGCCTCCGACCCCCCCCCCCCCAATTTGCAAATATACAACCCAAATTATATATATCCTATCTATCTTTCAAGCGTCTCAGTTGTTTCAACCCCGTACCTGTAGATCCCAATTCTCGAGTATGTACTGGCTAGCAGGATATATTTCAACGAAAATACCCAAAAAGGTATTTTCCGAAATCTAGGGGAGGGGATGAATCTAAGGGAAATTCTAGAGGGTTTGTTGCAGAATAATATCAGGAAGTAGTAAAAATAACGGTAATTATCGGTTATTGGAAACAGATAAAAGAATTACGCTTAGGTTGCATCTCAGAAAGCGGTTTCATAAATACAAAAACGTGTGACGGATGATACAATCAATGCATTAGACTTGGACTTGAATACATTGGACTTGTATAATTTGGGCTATATATTTGCACATTTGGGGAGGGGTGGGGGTTATGTTTCCATAATTTTGTTCTTCAGTATTGCATTATTATCATGTTTTGTTATATTTCATTGGGATTAACCTAAGTTCACTTCTTGAATGTGTTTCCAATAACCGACAAGTACCAAAATAATAATTGCAAATCCAGAGTGCATAATAAACCACTGTACAAGATTCCCAGAGCGACACCGAGAACCACTGTACAACGAGATGTCCTGTGAAGTCCTTTCGAAACATCTATACCCACCCCCCTTCACCGCCACATGGAACTGACCTTTGACAAAATTGGGTTAATTTTGTATTATGAAAGTCAACTTTCGGTAGCTGTCAATTATATCGACCAGACTCAAGAAGTGTGATCTGTTTGACCTGAGTAAAATCAGTTTCTCTGTCTGGATTCGGAGATAATAAATTGCCATCTGACACTGAATCAGCAATGATAACTATTGTTTCGGTTGATCTAAGAAGTAAAAGTTTGTTACGAAAAGAAATTTATGGTGATTTCGAAAAAGAGCCTGAAACCCCTTTAAAATGGCGTCAAATCGAAGTAAAAAGTGCACCATTGGAATCAGCATGGTCTAAAACCTTTTGTAGGATTATTAAAGTCCCCCGCCTTGAACACCAAGGAAAATGACTTTTTTGCATGATCTGTCTCCCTTTTTTTTCTTTTTTTTCTAGCAGGGCTAGGGGGTGGCCAGAGCATCATAGAGTGGTGTATAATAGCTCATTCGAAAGAAAATTAATTTTGTAAGCGCTTTTTTTAAGTGAACAAAAAGATCGGAGGGCAAATAGCCCCCTCCCCCAACTAGTTCTATAAAAATTTTGATAGCTATTTTGTTTAACATAGTTCAAAGGTCCAATATATATGTTTTTGATGATGATATGGCCCTCCATAGTCCCTGGGGAAGGGCTGTATGTGGTATCGGGCTTGTCGATATCACGCGTATCGGTATCGGGAGTATTGGTATCGCATGCATCGTATCGGGAATATCGATATCGGTATCCGCTGGGTTTTTTTTCAGTTATTTTCTAGACTCATTTTTCAAAGCATGTCCCGGCAAGGTATCATCGTTGCAGTGACAGCTGCAACCTAGTGAAGAGCGAACCACAGCCCATAGTAACCAAAAGTAAAAAAACAAGTTTTGAAAAAAACTGCCTAGTGAAAAAAAAAATCCCATTTGACACTGACTCTGAAACATTAACTATTATTTCGGTTCGTCTTAAAATTAAAAGTTTATTGAGAAAAGAAATTTATGGTGGTTTGGAAAAAAAGCCTGAAACCCCTCGAAAAATGGCGTCAGATAAAAATGAAAAGTGAACCATTGGAATCAAAATGGCCAAAACCTTGTACAGGGAAGTTACAATCCCCCTCCCTGAACAATAAGGAAAATCACTTTTTTTGCATCGGTAGCACTGATATATCGAAGAAAAGAAGACACCTGTAAGGGTATTCCAGTCCTTTACGTACACGTAAAGGAACCTAAATCTTCCCGAAAAAACAGAATTTTCTAAAATAGTGCACATTTCAACTGAACTCAGAAATACTACACTTTAATAGCATGAATCGTGCTTCAAAAACTCCGGTTTGTAACAGGATTATTTAAAAAATAGGTCGTTAGCCCAATAAGTTTCATCAAACAGTTCATAGTGTAAAACTGTAATTAAGGAGCGACTCAGCTAAATTGTGACCGAAACTCAAAAATGGAATTTTGATAACAATTGATAAGAATTGTGTTTTTATGCAGATTGTAAATATATAAATTTCATTGCGTTTAATATCTACTCACCAAAGGCTCCAAGCCTCATAAGAAAAAGGGATTTTTATGGATTAAGAGATGTTGAAAACAGAGAGCCTGATTTTCGAAAAAGAGAGAAACACCCCCCAAAAAGTCAACAAATCTTAATGTGAATCAGACCTTCGGATTCAGCATATCAGAAAATGTTATTGTGGGGGTAATGATCTCCTATCTGCACAAATGTGGAATTCTATGTTTTTGCCAGAAGACTGATCACGGATGCGTTTCTATTCGTTGTTTTTTGTTCTAATGTCTTTTTTAAGAGACCATAAAGATTTGAGGGCAACTTAACGTCCACCCAAGACCTAATTTGTCTCTTATTTTGTTTTCGAATGTTATTATTTGAGATCAGTTTGACAAAAAAAAATCATATCCTTCAACTAACGACAAACGTATAATACAGAAGTACATTTAGGGTTAAGACCTTTAAACGACGAAGCGACGATTTTGCCTAGGGGGCATTCAGTTCAGAGAGAGAAGATATTCTGACTCAGAGAGATTAGAGAGAGAAGACAGTCCGATTGTGATGGTAAGTATTCAGTTTAGTTTATTAATACTGATAACTTGTGTCTTATGTTTCCCAAAATGTTTAAGATAGTTTATTTATATAAATAAAAAAAGTGGAAAAATTCTACGGTACTGTTCTATTAGCTGTATGCAAGAAGTGACGTTCGGCTAATACTAATGAAATAAAACAAAATAGGATAAAAATATAATAGTTTAGAAACAAAATTTAGTTATATATTTGTACATTAGGGGGGCGAGGGGTAAAGCATAGCATGTATTAAATACGTAACCAAACCTAGGTACCTTTTTCCCCCTAAACCCCAAAAAAATAAGTTTAAACATTGTAAACGCAGTTAGAAACCACTGTTTGCAATCCAATTCTCTGTTGAAAGAACCTGTTTGACTAGTTTCTTTTATCATATATCTTACGTGGCTTACAGCTAATAGAACAACACCAATTCTACTTTAGCTACTTTTGGCTATCTTGGAAAGGGGTTAGGTTAGGAAAATGAAACTTTCAGGGATGGGTCTACAGGCTAAAGTATGGGTACTTATTTACAATTTGGAACACACGCGAAAAGTGAAGTTTGGTTGATGCAAATGAAGTAAAACAAAACAGGATGAAAATATAATAGTTTATAAACAAATTTCGGCTATATATTTGCACACTAAGGGGGGGGGGGGGAGGGTAAGGCATAGCATATATTAAATACCTAACCAAACCTAGGTACCTTTTTTCCCCCTAAACCCCAAAAAACAATAATTTAAATATTGTAAAACCAATAACAAACCACGTTTTACAATCTATTTGTCTATTGAAAGAAACCCGTTTCGAAAGAAACCCGCATCTTTCCTATATAATATAGTGCGTGTGTTCCAGATAGTACATAAGTACCAAAGTATGTCCCGGGAAGGTATTTTGAAGTACCTATTTCCACTCCTTCTCCCTCTAGATGGTCCATAAATTTGCCTACATGACAGGTCTATACTTATTGAAATTTTGACAAAACAACATTTTACCTTTTTTCAGTTATCAGTTTCTTTTTCTCAAGGTTTAGTTCTGAAAAATACAATTCCTGTTATGTGAGTAGAATTTTAAGCCATGTCAATGTTTTTTTTCTTCAAATTTAGGAAATGTATTTGCATATCTTTAAAACCTTATAAATTGGGATTGAGCAAAGTTGTGAAGCTGAAAACAATTTTGTTGCACTTCATCTAAGCAGAAGATCTATTTTGCAAGGTTTCAGTTTTATAACACACAGATTTGATGAGGCGGCGAACAACAGATTTGATGAGATCTGACGAGTAAGTCAAAGGTATTCAGAAAAGACAGGATTCGTGGCATTATTATTGCAACCGTTCAGCTCTGGAGGTAGGAAAAAGGGGGGGGGAAGTCTTTCTTTAATTTCTGCCTCGATTTGATTTCATCTTCTTTCAGGTCCGTGTGTCACTGTTTTCCTGATTGGAAGATATTTCTAACTCAAGTGTCTTCTGTCGGCCTGCTTCTACGCCATTGTTTTACTGATTTCCACCATGAAAAAATGCAGCCGTTAAGAGGTGTCATAATATATGGGAGAAATTTTTTGTTGCAATTTTCTTTTCTTTTAAAATAAATGAGATTTTTTTCTTTGGTATTTATTGATGTTTCTGAAAGAATAAAGGGAAACTGAATCCTGAGAACTAGATATTAGACTGTAGACCAAGGAAACTGAACAACGTTACTGATGGAAATCCAATAAAAGAACGGAAAATCCAGAAAACAAGATGGAAATCCAATAAGGATCTTAAAATTCAACATGGTGTTTTGTCAACAAATTGAAAATTTAATTCGGGACAAAATTCAACGTTTTTGTTTCTCAACAAATTAGAAATTTTATAATGACCACGGAATTCCAAAATGGTCTCCAATATTCAATTTCAGCTGTCGAAATTCCAATTTTTGTTGTTGATAAACATGACAAACAATTTTTGTTGAATCTCAAACAATTTTTTTTACAGTGTGGGGCTATTGGGCAAGCAGAACTTATAAAAGTAAAGTTTAATGACTCATTTGAAAGCTATTGCTCTTATATACGTGTTTTTTTTTTCAATTTTACATTCGCAAGTGCGATATAGCACTAAAGCAAAATTTATGGTGCCACTTCTGTTGCACCATAAGTTTTAATGCTCTGAAGAACAAAACAGGTATCATTGCAATAGTTATGTTCCAGAACCCTTAACTAAAGGTTCACAAGAACCCCTCCCATATACTCCCCTCCCAGCCCCCTTAGTAAGTTTCATAAATCGTCTGCTCATCAGTAAGCTACTGAAACATTAGTAGGCTACCACACCGTCGTAGAAAGATGTTTAATGGCTCAATTATAAGCTATTGCTTATATTAACTAGGTTTTTAAAAATTCTACCATCTATTAGATTTCACAGATTTTAATTTTAACTAGTTTCTGAGGAGAATTTGCAATGAACTCTTTGTCATGGTTGAAGCATTAGCTGCAAAATAGTAAAGAGCGAACCACAGCGCATAGTAGTTTAAAGTTAAAAATGCTAAAACGGTCGTTTTTTCTTCTTTATTCCAGGCCTAGCGGGTTACTAGAACATCATAGAGAGATGCTTAAGAGCTCATTCAAAAGCTATTTCTCATATGTACGTGGTTTATATAAATTTCGCCTTGTGCAAGTGCAATATGGCATGAAAAAAGGCACTTATTATGCCGTTTCTCGAGGGGTGGGGCTAGCGGGCTACCAGAACATCTTAGATAGATTTTTGATAGCTCATATAAAAAATATTGCTCATATTTATGTTCTTCCTATAAATTCCACTATCTGCAAGTTTCAAATAGCACTAAAAACGACACTTTTGGTGCCATGTCTCAAGTGGAAATGCTAGGGCGAGTGGGCTACTAGAACTTTTTAGAGTGATGTTGAGTGGCTCATTTGAAAACTCTTGCTCATATCTACGTGCTTTTTATCCATTCTACCATTCATAAGTGAGATATAGCAATGAAAATATAATTACGGGCCAAAACCCTTAACTGGAGGCTAGCAAGAACACCTCCTGCAACTTCCTCCTCCTGCCCCCCTTAATAAGCTATTCAATTAAAGTCCTACAAACACCAATATATTAAATTACATTATTAGAGGCGTGGTTCTGTCAGTACATAGCTAGATTTCAAATTAGATTATCATGCGTCCAATTCCAGCTTGTTTTTTTTTTTCAATTATGGTTTGTCCATTCTTATGATTACTTTTCAGACAACCCACTACTTTTGTAAGCGTGATGCACTCATTTGATAAGGCATATCCCGGGAAGGCAGACTTTAAACCTATTACTCATATCTACATGCTTTTTATCAATTTTACCATCCAAAAGTGCCATATAGCACTAAAAACGGCACTTTTGGTACCACTTCTTAGGTGGAAGAATTTGGAAGCACAAAACGGTACCATTGCAATAATTATGGTCCAAAGCCCTTAACTGGAGGTTTATAAGATCCCCTCACATATACTCCCCCTCCAGAACCTCTTAGTACGTTTCATAAATCAACTAGTCATACTAAAAGTAAAAGACTATTTTGAAAACAAATTAACTAAAACTAAGAACTTTTCAACTAAACATCTACCAAAATTTAAGCTTAATTGATCAACAGTTTTGAATTGAACCTTCAAACTTCACTCTCTAATGAAGCCTGTGTACTAGTCCTAACGGCGGTAATTGAGGGGAAGGGACGTCGTTGCCCCCTTAGTTTTTGCTCTTGCCTAGATTTTGAAATCACCTTTTTTTGGTCATTTCATTGGAAAGGGCACTTGTTTCATTTAAAAAAGTTGGGGAAACAACCGAAAGTGCATTTTGTGGGAATGTGCTATCAAGTCAAATTTATAAATAAATATATATAAGGTTAAATAATAATAAAGCTTAAATAAATAAATATAAGCTTTTAAATGAACCCTTAAACAGCTTTCTTTTTGTCTTCATTACGGCTTTTTCAGGCGAAGTCGGCCCAGTAAAAACCGCTTTTTGCTCATCGAAATACAAACGTTCCTGAAAAACATGTATTGTTTTGTGAAGTATGGATAATGAACTTTACGTTATAGACTGAAAGTTTTTCTTAGCTGTCAAGGTTGTTCGCAGTACTTTTTAGAGCTGTCTTATCTCCCCTAGATCGGTGACATTAAGAAATTATATTAAAAATAAGTTTTCAACTGAAACTAAGAAGTGACATTAAAACTTGAAACGAACATCCATTATTCCGTATAAATAAAAAAGATAATGACAGCATTGTTTCTGCATTAAATTTTAATCACAAACGAACAAAGATTAATTTAAAAAACTAAGTTTTTCTAAGGGAAGTAAAGAGCAAAGTTGAAACTTAAAATGGACAAAAATCATTACTTCACAGCCTTTTTAATATATATTAATATAAATAGTACAAATAAAACAACTAATTATGTTTCTCTAAACTTTTATGATTATACAAAAACTAGCGCTTTACTGAAAACACAAAATAATATAGGAGTTTTGGTACAGTAAAAGCAAACCAATTAAGGACACTTTTTATAGAATTAAAATATTATCAATCCCTTTAAGGTTCAATCCCTTTTAAGATAAAGCAACAATCCATTTTGGGATTGTCTTTACTTTTTTAAGCTTAATTTGGTATTACTTCTGCACAATGGCTCAGTTCAATGACTGGCTCTCGTTTTGGTTCTTAAAAGGACATGTCACGATTAGTTTGTACACAAGTTCGAAGTAAGGCCATCTTGATAGTATCGGGACTATAGACTAGCTTTAGAATTTGTATCATAGCTTGAAATTCCCTCTTGTATAGACAGAAATAATCGGATTTACAGAGTTCATATTATGTCTTATTTGATCTTCATTTCAAGTGATACTAAAGCATATTTCTTACAAATTAAGACTGTATATTACCCACTATTGGTATTATAGCTGGTGAGAGCACAATGATGCTTGATAAATCAATCCAATATTTCTGTATGCTGTTCAATTGCTTCGCGGTTATTAAAAAATATTTAGTTTTACGCGTATGTGTTTAAGATAATTTTAATTCTATACTGAAAGTTACTAATGTCACAAATGGTGTAAGACTATGATAAGCTTTATAGATTCATTTAGTGTTGTCAGGCTACACACTCACTTTTGACTCTTAAATCAATAATCCTGTTTTTTTATGCTTGACTTTTGTGTTTTCAGTAAAGCACTAGTTTTGTATAATCATAAAAGCATAGAGAAACATAATTAGGGCGTTTATTTGTACTAGTTATATTAAAATATATTTAATACGCTGTGAAGTAATAATTTTTGTCCGTTTTAAGTTTCAACTTCACTCTTTACTTCCCTCCTTCAGAAAAACTTTGTTTTTTTAAAATTTTCAAAGTAAGGTTGAACTGACTTAACTGCTGATCCTTCCACTGAAAACATCGCAGCAAAGCATTTTTGGAAATTATTTGCGATTTTAGAGAAAATCCCGAATAAAAACAAATCACTGGGCAAAACAAAATTAATTGGCATGAAATAAAAAGCCCTTATAATAGTGACAAATTACTAGGAATGGCAACCCTGTAGCTAAGAAAATTACTGTTTGTATTTTTCTTTCCGAGCAGCAACCGAAGAAGAGACAACGTATGAACAACAGGGATATATTCAAGAGGAGCTTACTGGCTTTAACTCAAATCAAACATTCTATGTTTCATTTGCTCCATCAAAACAAATATTTCTCCCACTTATAAATTTCCACCAAATTACTGGTAACACCTTGAGAACCATATTATTATAAAATCGAAATGGGTTGAAAACTGAAGAAACATGCAAACAGCTTTTCTTCAGAAATTTTGCTATTCATTTACTTAGAGAAACAAAATAGATGAAGGAAAAGAAGAACGTAAAAATCCTGACGGAAATCATTTAAGAGAAATTAATTGAAAACGGTAGTAAGTAACTTTAATCCTGATTTCACAGGAGGGTGAATATTATCCTGGAAGTCCGGAAGCGGTAACTTAGCAGCGACAATATAAATACTGAAGTAAAGAAAAATTGCCCATTCTGTGATACTGAGGAGGATCGATTGGGCGATTTTCCCCTGAGGTGCCGCAAGGTATCTCAAATTAGTGTAAATTGACTGGAGGAAAATTCTGATGAGCTACTTCTTGGCATTCTTACATCAATGATTCCACAATCGATTGTGGAATCATTATTATGTGGATTATGATGAGAAATTTCGTGTTGAAACCGATGGAAGTGAAGTTTCTTTAGTGATGCAGTAAATATAAAAAACTACACAAAACATATTCATGGGAAGATATGTAGTCGAATCGCTTATGACCATACCACTGACCTCTAACTACTCAGGTACCCATGGATCTTCTGGGGCGTTTACAATCATGCTGGGCGTTGTCGTGCATAAACATGATGCTGGAAGCGAGCATTCCACAGCGTTATCTTCCGATTCTTCTTCTTTTTCTTCACTTTCATTTTTAATTCGTTCTGTTCATCGTTTCCGCATATCTTGTAACCGCATATTTCTTTGTCCTTCACTTTTTTTTTATTGACTCGTTTTATCCTCACTGTCACTTATCTTATAACCAGATAATTCTTTGTTCTTCACTTTCAATTTTGATTTGTTGTAATTATCGTTGTCAAAAGTATTCTAACCCTATATTTCTTTGCTCTTCATTTTCGTTTATCACTACTTCAGAATTTTTTTCAACAGCCTTTACTTTAGCTGCTCGGATTTGTTTCGTCACATTTGATGGTCTCTGTTATTCATTTGTCCTCTAGGCATTATGAAACTGCTTAAAACGCCTTCTGTAAATAGATTCATTACACTTGGTATTTTATACTTAGCTATATTCCTGTTGTAATGTTGCCTGCGTCATAGATACTAAAAACGATACGATCACTCCAGGGGGTGGGGATGTTGAAACTTATTCTCTTGAAATGTGTGCATAAATATGACGTCAATCACGCCGATCTTTTTTTTACAAAATTAAGGCTCTAAACCAATTTTTTCAAACTCGTGACCTATATAGGCTGTTTTTTGGCAAAAAATCCCAGGATAACAATTTTCCAAAAAAAAAAGATGGGGTTGTTTACGAGAAAAATGCATTCACACATACATATACAATTATTGCTCGTTTAAAGAGATAAGATACAATTACTGTTCGTTTAAAGAGATTAGAATAACTGGATTTATGATACACCCAGGTATTCGCTGATATTTTTTCTTAACCCTGACGAGGATAGGCTGAACATAAAAGGTATAAAAAGGTATAAAGAGGCTGGACTTTTTTTTAGTTGAAAAACTCTTCCTAGCTGAGTTGTCTTTTATAGGCTCCACATAGAAGCATAATGTCCGAAGGCATAAACATATGATGAGTTGGTGGTAATAGACAGGAGATTGCTTGTGCAGGATTTCGACTCTTAATTATAGAAGATCATTATCAAAATTGGAAAACCATGTTGCGACAAAGATGGGCTCAGGATTACACAATGCCTAAATTCATACTGGAGGTTCTAAGGACTTCTTGCTGTCTGGTTCTAAGCTGACTTAAACACTTCGTACAGACTCGTTAATTCTCTGTAATGCTCTTCGTAATACTCTATTACATCTAGCTACTTAAAAAAGTTATGAAAGTTGTTGTTAATTATCTTGTTGATCAAACTTACGTGCGAACTTACATTAAAAATCAAAGAGGTGAAACAACATTGGACCTTTTAGAAAAAAAAACAGACAACATATAATAAGATTCTGAGACACATCGTTACTACAGAGCAACTTCAACTTCGATCCTTCATATAGCCGCATCCTATAGCCGCTGTACTGTAGTATCTCTTAATTTAAGATGTATAATCATGTTTAAAATTATAATATGTTCAGATATGGTCCACGTGGGTTATTACTTTTCATATTATAATTAAATCTTACAACCTTTAAATTTTTTTGTATCTGTGCGTTATCAGTAGCTAACGGTCAATTTTAAAACTCTGTAATAAATATCAAAATTAAACAACCGTGACCGAGTTGTTAAGGCGTTGGACTTCGGGGTTTCCAACGGGACCCCGTCGGAAACCGAACGGGGTTCCCCACGTAGCTGCCGGTCCCGATACTTTTTAGTCTTCAGATAGCTGACAATTTTAAATATTCTAATTTAATTTTATAAAGTAGTCAGAAACTTAAAAACACTAAGACATTCACTTTTCTATTACAGTATAATATTCAATATTTTAATAAGGAATTCTAAAGCAATTTGTGCAACTACTCATAAAAATGGGCAATGTGATATTTCATAGGCATAGATTATCGGAAGCATTTAGAACTTAGCGGATTTAGGGCGATTTTTACCAGTATTTTTGAGAAAAAAGACAAATTCGCATGCGTTGAAATTTTTCAACGCATACAAGAAAGCGTTCTTAGGAATAAACTGAATAGTTAATTGTTAAATGATCAGCTGCCTTGAAAAACTTATCATTGCTACAAAATTTGGCTGCAATTTCGCTGATTATTCCGTAGCAGAAAAGTTTAAAAGCAGCAAATAGATCAAAACTCATCAACTGTTGGAACAATAATAGAGCATGGCTCATGTAATCATTGTGAAGACAATGGCTATTATGACTATAAACCTATCGATTCATTATTTGGCTGTTAAAGAAAGAATGATTCATTTAAAAATTTAGAGTGGGATGTTCCATCAAATAAGCAAATATAAACACCTGAGTTTCATTATATGAACAAAAAAGTCTCATTGACTATACAAAGAAACACAATAAGAGTGAAGTTCATCAGTCCTGTAGGAAATGTGATCCACAACTAAATTGTCATCGCTACTTAAGACACCCTTCACAGTAATTTACTATAACGTCATTTATAGATGTAACCTACTAGTATAACGTCATTCTTCTTCTTATACAGAAGTTGCAGTTTTAATTCGTTCAGAAGATGCAGATGCAGTTCTGAGCAGTTCTGAATGGTATTGTAAATCTTTTAGGAGATTTAATCCTCAACTACATTGTCATCGCTACTCAAGAAACCCTTCACAGTAATTTACTACAACGTTATTTATGGTTATAACCTGCTAGTATAACGTCATTCTTCATCTTGTACAGAAGATGCAGTTTTTGTAAAAAAAAATTGAATTTATTTTAAATAAGGCGTTTTTTAAATTATAAAACAGAGTAAATGTAGCAAATTCCTTCAAAATGAACCTTTTAGAAGCTCTCTATGATGTTCCAGTGCCCCACTAGCAGTGGAAAAGGGAAAATTGAGGACACATGAGTGCTTCTTATACAAAGAAAAAGTAATTTTCCTTGTTTTTCAAGCCAGGGGATTGTAAATTTCATGTATAACATTCTCGGCCATGGCGATTCCAATGGTGTACTTTTTATTTCGATCTGAGTTGGTTTCAAAATAATTAATTTTGGGGTTGCTATTGACCAAGTTTCGTCGTTTACTAGGTTACATCAACCGTGGCAACCACGATGCGTAAATTTGTAAGTTTATAATACATTATATTGGGTTGATAACACAGGCACGACTCGAGTTTCAATCAATAAAAAGGACACGGTAATTACTTTAGATTCATCACTACCATGATTCGGAGCAAAAATCCCTCAAATACTTCGTAATTTCAAAATTTAAATTATCTTCAACAAACAAGGGGTGCCAATTCATGACAATAAAAGGGAAAGAGGACGAGTTTTTCAAAATTCTTCAAAAAAGATAAATAAATATATTTTTAAATGTAGTGGGGATGTATTACAATTTTGGTCACTCCAATTTTTAGATGAAGATACCAAAAAAGGCATTTTTCAAAATCAACGCCACCCCGCCCCCCCCCCCCCGTAAACAATGAGCGACAGATCACTAAAAACAATTATTTCTTATATTACTTGCCTGAACAATTACTGTGTTTTCCTTAAAGTGTCTGCCCCCAGGACAAACGGTAAAGAGTAGGACGACGGCAGAGGAAAATCAGATAATTTATGATCTCAAAAGAAACAAAAATTATTTAGACGTAAACCACTAATGACAAGAAGATACAGTTGTTATTGTTTTAGATGTTTTTACTGATTTGGCTGCCAGCAAGATCTTTTGAAAGTCTGGGGGGGATATTTCTTTTTACTCTGTGCTAATTTATTCTAAACAATAATGATTTTAATGCTTCTATTAAACTCAAATTAATAATGGGCCTGTGGCTATAGATTATATAAATTAATTAAAAAGATAAACTATCGTAGATTACTGAGAATCGATTAGTGTAGAAAATCAAAACGCAGTCCAAAAGTAAAATGACTTTCAAACAGTGTTGCCATCATCGTTGATTAATTCTCGAATTAGGCGTCTTTATTCAGAATGCGCCAAATTGTAGTTAGGGGAATTTTTCCTAAGAAGCATCTTCCTAGGATCAATGTAGCATGCATTCCTCCATTTCAATGCAGCATTGCTAGGATCAATTCAGCTTAGAAATTTGAAACTAATACGAAGCCGCATTCCTAGATACGACTTGATTGGATGAGACACACTCAATCAATACCACATTCCTAGCATCAAAGCAGCTTATAAATTAGCAGCAGCTTCATAATAAGATGCGTTAAATTAATGCCGCATTCCTAGGATCAGCGCAGCCTAGAAATTCGCAGCGGCTCTATAATAAAATGCGGCAATCCTAGGATCAATGCAGCTTAGAAATTTGTATTGGCTTCATAGTAAGATGCGGCAAATCAATGCCAGATTTCTAGAATCAATACAGCTTAGAAATTAGCAGCAGCTTTTTTATAAGATGTGGCAAATTAATGCCACATTCGTAGGATCAATACAGCTTAAAATTTTGCAGCAGCTCTATAATAAGATGCGGCAAATCAATTTCCCATTCCTAGGATCAACAGAGCTTAGAAACTTGCAGCAGATTAATAAAAAGATGCGGTATATCAATTCCACATTCTCAAGATGAATGCACTTTAGAAATTTGCAGCGGCTTCATATTAAGAAGCGATCAATCAATAACCCATGCCCAGGATCAATGCAGCTTAGAAATGTGCATCGATTTCATAATAAGATACGGCAAGTCAATGCCGCATTCCTAAGATGAATGCACCTTAGAAATTCGCAACGGCTCCATAATAAGATGTGGCAAATCAATAACCTATTCATAGGATCAATGCAGCTTAGAAATATGCATCGGTTTCATAATGAGATACGGCAAATCAATGCTGCATTCCTAGAACCAACACAGCTTAGAAATTTGCAACAGCTTCATCAATAACCATTCCTAGGATCAATGCAGCTTAGAAATATGCATCGGTTTCATAATAAGATACGGCAAATCAATGCCAAATTCTTAAGATAAATGCTTCTTAGAAATTCGCAGAGGCTCCATAATAAGATACGGCAAATAAATAACCAATTCAAAGGATCAATGCAGGTTAGAAATATACATCGTTTTCATAATGAGATAAGTCAAATCAATGCTGCGTTTCTAGAATCAACACAGCTTAGAAAATTTGCAACAGCTTCATCAAAAACATTCTTAGGATCCATGCAGCTTAGAAATATGCATCGGTTTCACAATAAGATACGGAAAATCAATGGCGCATTCTTAAGATGAATGCACCTTAAAAATTCGCAGCGGCTCCATAATAATATATGGCAAATCCATAACCCATTCACAGGATCAATGCAGCTTAGAAATATGCATGGGTTTCATAATAAGATACGGCAAATCAATGCCGCATTCTTAAGATGAATGCACCTTAGAAAATCGCAAAGGCTGCATAATAAGATACGGCAAATGAATAAACCATTCATGGGATTAATGCAGCTTAGAAATATGCATGGGTTTCATAATGAGATAAGGCAAATCAATGCTTCGTTTCGAGAATCAACACAGCTTAGAAATTTGCAGCAGCTTCATCAACAACCATTTCTAGGATCAATGCAGCTTAGAAATATGCATCGGTTTCACAATAAGATACGGCAAATCAACGCCGCATTCTTAAGATGAATGCACCTTAAAATTCGCAGCGGCTCCATAATAAGATGTGGCAAATCCATAACCCATTCATAGGATCAATGCAATTTAGAAATACGAATTGGTTTCATAATGAGATACGGCAAATCAATGCTGCAATCCTAGAATCAACACAGCTTAGAAATTTGCAAAAGCTCCACCAATAACCCTGCCTAGGATCAATGCAGCTTAGAAATATGCATCGGTTTCATAATAAGATACGGCAAATCAGTGCCACATACTTAAGATGAATGCACCTTAGAATTCACAGCAGCTCCATAATAAGATGCGGCAAATCAATTTCCCATTCCTAGGATCAACAGAGCTTAGAAACTTGCAGCAGATTAATAAAAAGATGCGGTATATCAATTCCACATTCTCAAGATGAATGCACTTTAGAAATTTGCAGCGGCTTCATATTAAGAAGCGATCAATCAATAACCCATGCCTAGGATCAATGCAGCTTAGAAATGTGCATCGATTTTATAATAAGATACGGCAAGTCAATGCCGCATTCCTAAGATGAATGCACCTTAGAAATTCGCAACGGCTCCATAATAAGATGTGGCAAATCAATAACCTATTCATAGGATCAATGCAGCTTAGAAATATGCATCGGTTTCATAATGAGATACGGCAAATCAATGCTGCATTCCTAGAACCAACACAGCTTAGAAATTTGCAACAGCTTCATCAATAACCATTCCTAGTATCAATGCAGCTTAGAAATATGCATCGGTTTCATAATAAGATACGGCAAATCAATGCCAAATTCTTAAGATAAATGCTTCTTAGAAATTTGCAGAGGCTCCATAATAAGATACGGCAAATCAATAACCCATTCAAAGGATCAATGCAGCTTAGAAATATACATCGTTTTCATAATGAGATAAGGCAAATCAATGCTGCGTTTCTAGAATCAACACAGCTTAGAAATTTGCAACAGCTTCATCAAGAACCAATCTTAGGATCCATGCAGCTTAGAAATATGCATCGGTTTCACAATAAGATATGGCAAATCAATGGCACATTCTCAAGATGAATGCACCTTAAAAATTCGCAGCGGCTCCATAATAAGATATGGCAAATCCATAACCCATTCACAGGATCAATGCAGCTTAGAAATATGAATCGGTTTCATGATATACGTCAAATAAATGCTGCAATCCTAGAATCAACACAGCTTAGAAATTTGCAAGAGCTTCATCAATAACCTTACTAGGACCAATGCAGCTTAGAAATATGCATCGGTTTCATAATAAGATACGGCAAATCAATGCCGCGTACTTAGGGTGAATGCACCTTAGAAATTCACAGCGGCTCCATAATAAGATGCGGCAAATCAATAACCCGTTCATAGGATCAACGCAGCTTAGAAATATACATCAGTTTCATAATGAGATACGGTAAATCATTGCTGCAGTCCTAGAATCAATACATCTTAGAAATTTGCAGCATCTTCATAAAAAGATGCGGCCAATCAATGCCGCATCTTTTTATGAAGATGCGGCGCAAAAAGATGTGGCCAATTAATGTCGCATTCCAAGTATTAATAGAGCTTAGAAATTTGCAGCGGCTCCATAACAAAATGCGGTGAATCAATGTCCCATTCCTACGATCAATGCAGCTTAGCAATATGCGTCGGGTCCATAATAAGATGTGACAAATCAATGCTGCATTCCTAGAATCAAGACAGCTTAGAAATTTGTAACAGCTTCATAATAGGATGTGGCAAATTAATACCGCATTCCAAGAATAAGCGCAGCTTAGAAATTCGCATTGGCTCCATAATAAAATGCGGCAATCCTAGGATCAATGCAGCTTAGAAATTTGCATTGGCTTCATAGTAAGATGCGGTAAATCAATGCCACATTTCTAGAATTAATACAGCTTAAAAATTTGCAGCAGCTTTATAATGAGATGCGGCGAATAGGATCAATACAGCTTAAAATTTTGCAGCAGCTCCATAATGAGATGCGGCAAATCAAATTCTCATTCGTAAGATAAATAGAGCTTAGAAATTTGCAGCAGCTTAATCAAAAGATGCGGCAAATCAATTCCACATTCCCAAGATGAATACACTTTAGAAATTTGCAGCGGCTTCATAATAAGAAGCGGCCAATTAATAACCCATTCCTAGGATCAATGCAGCTTAGAAATATGCATCGATTTCATAATACGATACGGCAAGTCAATGCCGCATTCCTAAGATGAATGCACCATAGAAATTCGCAGCGGCTCCGTAATAAGGTGCGGCAAATCAATAACCCATTCATAGGATCAATGAAGCTTAGTAATTTGCATCGGTTTCATAATGAGAAAAGGCAAATCAATGCTACATTCCTAGAATCAACACAGCTTAGAAATTTGCATGGGTTTCATAATAAGATACGGCAAATCAATGCTGCATTCTTAAGATGAATGCACCTTAGAAAATCGCAACGGCTGCACAATAAGATACGGCAAATGAATAAACCATTCATGGGATTAATGCAGCTTAGAAATATGCATCGGTTTCATAATGAGATAAGGCAAATCAATTCTTCGTTTCTAGAATCAACACAGCTTAGAAATTTGCAACAGCTTCATCAACAACCATTCCTAGGATCAATGCAGCTTAGAAATATGGATCGGTTTCACAATAAGATACGGCAAATCAATGCCGCATTTTCAAGATGAATGCACCTTAAAATTCGCAGCGGCTCCATAATAAGATGTGGCAAATCCATAACCCATTCATAGGATCAATGCAATTTAGAAATACGAATTGGTTTCATAATGAGATACGGCAAATCAATGCTGCAATCCTAGAATCAACACAGCTTAGAAATTTGCAAGAGCTCCACCAATAACCCTTCCTAGGATCAATGCAGCTTAGAAATATGCATCGGTTTCATAATAAGATACGGCAAATCAGTGCCACATACTTAAGATGAATGCACCTTAGAATTCACAGCAGCTCCATAATAAGATGCGGCAAATTAATAACCCATTCATAGAATCAATGCAGCTTAGAAATCTCAGCTTAGAAATTCGTAGCAGCTCCATAATAAAACGCGATAAATCAATGTTTCATTCCTAGGATCAAAGCAGCTTAGCAATATGCGTCGGTTCCATAATAAGATACGGCAAATCAATGCTGCATTCCTAGAATCAAGACAGCTGATAAATTTGCGACAGCTTCATAATAAGATGTGGCAAATTGATGCCGCATTCCTAAGATTAATGCAGTTTAGAAATTCGCGGCAGCTCCATAATAAGATGAGGCAAATCAATGTCCCATTCCTAAGATCAATACAGCTTAAAAATTTTGCACCAGCTTCATAATAAGATGCAGTAAATCAATATCCTATTCCTAGGATCAGTACAACTTACAAATTTACATCGGTTTTAATTATAAGATGCGGCAAATCAATGCCGCATTCCTAGAATCAATACATCTTAGAAATTTGCAGCAGCTTCATAAAAAGATGCGGCCAATCAATGCCGCATTCATAGGACGAAACAGCCTAGAAATTCACAGCGGCTCCATAATAAGATGAGGCAAATCAATGTCCTATTCGTAAGATCACTACAGCTTAAAAATTTGCAGCAGTTTCATAACAAGATGCGGCAAATTAATGCAGAATTCCTAGGATTACTGCAGCATAAGATGAGGCAAATCAATGTCCCATTCCTAGTATCAATACATCTTTGAAGTTAGCAGCAGCTTCATAAAAAGATGCGGCCAGTCAATGCCACATTCATAGAATGAATACAGCTGAGAAATTGGTAGCGACTAGATGCGGCAAATTAATACGGTATTCGTAGGATCAATGCAGTTCAGAAACTGGAAACTAATAAGAAGCAAAGGATTAACACATATTTTTGTTACTAATTAGTCAATCTTTCTCCAGCATTTTTATTATTTGTCTGTGCTGAGCGTAAATTCGTCGTTGTTGGCGGCAACCTTGCAGCTAGATTACTTGTAGTACTCAAAGTTATAAGCATTCTTGAAACCTTCATGATTTAACTTGGCAGCACTAGAGTGTCTGTCGCAACGATGGTAAACGTTATCTACAGCAGCCGTGTTAAAGTGCTAGTAAGAGTAGGCTTTTGCGGAAAATATATGGGTAGTTCTATATATGCATGCACATGATTAGATTTCCTTCTTCCATATTTGTCTTTTTGTGTGCCTCCTGAACAGTAAGCTAAACTACTAAAGCGAGAAATATGAATATTTTACAAAATAACGATGGAACCATGGGCATTGCTAGAGATACCCCTCCCTCTTGTAAGATCAAAAGTACAAAAGATTACACATTTTTATTGAGGAACATTAATTTCTAAGGTAAAACTTGGTTATCTCAGTGGTGTTGACAATTCTTGTCGTCCTCGAAACGTTTCATGCCGTTTCTTGCTGCGCACTATCTTTTCCTTAAGAATCAATCATTTCCGGCAATGCTTTCAAATTTTACCTGAAACCTTATCATGTACCTTGTATTCTTTCGTACAGATTTGCTCTTTCTTAAAAGCCAAAAATCAGACTAACCATTTTCTATTTGACACACTATAGTCCCCTCCATTCGATAACACCTTTACTGGTAAAAACAATCGCAAGGGTACGCACAAACTAGTGTTGATGCCATATCTATGTGAAGACTTAAAATAAAAATATGCTGAAGAAGAAAAGTATCCTTAATGAAATGCTTCACATGGATATGACAGAATACATCCCTACATTTTTTGGAAAGAGGGCCTAAAGGAGCAAGTACCATAAGGCCTTTATTTCAAAGATGAAAAATTCTGGCAAACTCAGCTTCCTATCCCTCAAGTCATATACTGGTCTTCTGCGAGACTTCTTTGATCTTTTTACAAATTGTATTTTTCTTCTTCGCAGACTGTTCTTTCTGATAAAACTTGAACAATTAGGTTTTTCGTATGAAAATATTATTTGCTTTAATGAATTTTTGTGCTTTCCAAGCACGAGAAAATAAAATAAAGAAAAAGGATTACCTTGCATGTCGCATGCAATGGTCGACTTTGAAATTTTGAGCCTTTAGCTTTTCTGACCTTCGACTGAATCTTCTGAAATACTTCAGAGTCCATTTCAGGGGCGTTAACAATTCTCGTCGTTCTCGAAACGTTCCATGCCGTCTCTAGCTGCGCACCGTCTTTTTCTAAGGAATCAAACATTTCCGGCAGTGCTTTCAAATTTTCGACTACAAATAAAAAAGAAGTTGTGATCATCATTACTAAAAGTTATTATTAAAAGAATTATTATTATTAAGCCATCTTTATGGAACATCAGGCACCAGGTGAGGATGGCATACTGAGTCCATATAAAGTGACCTATGTTTTCCTGAAATATTAAATGTCTTCTATGCCTGCAAGAAAGCTTCTTGGCCCCAAAGTGAATGTCCATTAGGCTCATGCGCTGCAGTACCCTGCTTATTAGACTAAAAGCAGCAAGTTATGAATTAAGCTGTCAACGTGAATAATTTAAAAGATTCCTTACGCTAGATTCACATCCATCAAGGATTTTGCTACATGCTTCAGTGTTGCTAGTAGACTTTGTACGAGCGATCTAGAATTTAAATCAGCCAAGATAGACAAAATCGTAGGAATTTAAGATATGTTTCTTTGAACATATGTTTATATGTTCTTCGATATATTAATATGTGGCTTAGATATTTAAATATATGTTTCGTATGAATATATAATTGTTTCTTAATATTATATATATATAAATATATATTTGTTTCTTAACACAAATTGTTTATTTGCAAAAAATATAGTCAAAATTACTTTCTGAATTAGTTATATTTCTGTTAATTTGTCGTTGCTTCATTCACTTGCGTTTTGTCGTTTAGGTAGACTCATTTCTATACACCCAACAATCGTTGATGACGCAGAAAACGCATTGCTTGTAGAGAAAACGCTACTGCATGTCGCTAAAATATATTATTGTTCGTGAAATCATATCAGTCTCACCTTTGGATTAGCAACCCAAATCGGAAGATATATTTCGATAAAGTAGATTTACCATTAGAGGAAGGAGATAATTAACGACAGTGGTATTACAACTTATCAGTACTATCAAGTTTGTGTCCACCTTTTAATGTGCACTCAGAAAATAGCTAAATTAATCATTCGAGAAACATGCCACTAGAAACAAAAACTAGAACGTTCTTTTGAAACAAGAACTATCAAGAAAAAATAAAAAGGAAAGAAAATAGCTGATGTACTGATATTATAGAAGAAGATATTGCCAATTACAATCACAATTACAAATATGTACCAATTAACTAAGAAGAAGAAGGAAATTAACAACAGTGGTATTCGACTTATAAGTAAGTGTTATGTATCTAATGGAGACAAAACTATTCTCTATAAATCCGAGGACAAATGAAGACTTATGTTATAGGAAGCAAAACGTTCTAGAACGGGATATCTTTCTTATATTTTTAAAATATATGATTATTTCTAAACAATAAAAAACAAACAGGAGCTTTGTTACTTAAAGATTTTGCAATAAAATCTGTTGCTACCACTATTACTAACAATTCACTGAAGCATTAAACTGCCTGAGGCCAACACGGTATCGTACACTCCATCCCCATCCAGATACAACCCATAATATCAAATTGTAGTTTACTAGGCTAAAATTTCTTCGCAAGAGTACCACTGCTCAAAGTCACACAGCAATACTAAATAGAGTTAAAATTCTGTTTACGCAAATTCGTGAAAAAATAACCCCGACACAAATATGTGGCCCCTTTTCAGGGATAGGAGTATAGGATAAGCTTGCATAAATATCCTGACGCAAAAAAAATGTCCGGTTTTCCCTCCTCCGTGAGAAGAAATTAAGAGATCCCATGAGGGGAAGGGAGGCTTTCCCTCTTAGGAACCTAAATAGGAAGTCATAAAAAACAAATATTTCTGCGGCCACTGAAAGAGAACAAAGTCTCCATAAATCCCTAAGTAAGGAGCTATTGAGAAATTCAAAGGTGAGGTACAGATTGGCAGCAATACATCTAAAAGCATTGCGTGAAGTTTTGTGTAAGATCCGAAAGATAAGATCCGAAACTCAAACCCCTAAAACTAAAAAAAGAATTGTGTAAGTGGATCCTTTTTATTTGCTCCTAAATATGCTCCAACCTTTTATTTTGATCAAAATGTGTTATATCCTTTTTATCCTTTCATTGAATTACTGGGCATAAACAACTTCTGACATCAAAAACTATTTCATTACACATTGGAAGCCTATGAACCCAACTGTACGAACAACATGTTGTTGTCGCTGTTATCGTTTTATGTTGTTGTCGTTATGTTTTGCTATGATGGGTTTGTTATGTTTTGTTCTGTTATGTTTGTTTTGTTTAAATTTGTTATGCTACGTTATGTCTTAATCTTTAATGCTATTGTCGTTGATTTGTTAATATAAAGTTCCGTTTTTTTTCCTTTTTTTCATTTGTTCTCCGTCCTTTTTATGTTTTGATAGACGGGTGTTCAACTAAATTAAAAATTAAACTTTAAAAAAGGCAAATAACATCAACTAATTCCAAAATTTTTAGTTTTTCTGCTCTCATCTAAAATTTTCGTTGCGCCATATATCACCTTTTAAACTGTATCTTTTGAACATAACACCTATAGAATTGAACTAAAGTTTATGTGATGTTTTAAAAAAATTTGTGCTGCTCCCTAAAATTTGGAATTCAACTTTTAACAAAAAAAACTTCTATGTGTAGTTCTGCGGAGTCGTAATTGGTTGACTGGGACCTTACAAAACCTTATATATCCAAAAATTTGGAAGAATTAGGAATCCAATTTTGATGAAAATATTCAATTCAGAAATTAAATTTTAATAGCAAGTTATGAAGTTTCTGGTATTAGTGGGAGTTAAATTTAATAATAACAAACGCGGTTATGAAATCAGCATTAAACGAGCTAAAAATATTAAGGTTCCAAATAGCTATAGAAGGTGTAGCTTTCCTCTGAAAGCGTAGTTGTCTTTGGGAACCGACAGGCTATTGAATTTTATGGATATTTGAATAAGGATGGAAAGTACTGTCAAGCTTAACCAATTAGTTCTACTTATCTATTTTTATAGTTCAACGCAGACAGGTTTACTAAATTAGAGTACTATCCTAAAACTTCATAATTTTGAAGCACTCAAAATTTTTTTTTAGAAAATCACGGTTTTCAAGAATGAACAGGCCAAAGATTGGTCCAGGGTGCAAATTTTTGTTTTGATGACATTGGTACTTGAGAATTTGTTCCTAAGATCTCCTCTCACCTTATCCAACGACGTCCTTCTTTACGCTCAGTAATTTTAAAGGATCAGAGTGGTATCCAAAATAATTCATTCCTTTGTTGTTATTCTTAAAGAAAGCCTAAGGGATGAAATGAAAAAAAGCGTGAAATCCATCGTTTCCATTTTCAGACCCTGGTGTTTAATTACTGTTTTGAAATAAACACCTATGCATCAGAGGCGGCAGAGTACGAAAATATAGAGGGGAGAGCAAGGATTTTCGCCATTTTCATGCAGACACATACAAATTATTAAGCAAAATAAAAGAAGGGGGAGGGGCACTTTTTAAATTTTATTAACAAAAAATTCCAAAAACGTATTTTCAAAATCCAGGAGAAGGGAGATGAATCGACCACCACTACCCCGCCTCCCTCCAAACTGGTGCCCCTGAAATATTTTATGACCTTTAATTTGAAAGAGAAAATCGCAAGAAAAGAAAAATACTGACTTTTAATTAAAAGATTGTAAGTGATGAGAAATCACTCACAAGGTTGAGCGAAAGATTGAAACTTAGAACAACGTCCTAAATGAGCATCAATTTTATGTTAGGTTTACAAACAAAATGAAGAGACACTGCAAGATGATAACTAGTACCTGTTAACAAGATGGCAACTGATAAGATAAAAACTGGATAACTGGATTCTTTGCGGCATCCTAGTTGACTATCAAGATCACTTAAATGTTTTGTAAAATTTATAGGGAAAAGCCCCATTATACAGGAAAAGACCCAAAATTGCTCGCAATTATGGAACTTAACAAATTTGGAATTCAGAAAAATTTACTAGTTAATGCAGCTATTGAAATTATTTTTGACAAATCAGGATGAAATATTTTTCTGAATTGTGTTTAGGAACTTTACTAATATTTTTTTTGAGTTCCTTGTTCTCTTTTCTTTCATAATATTAATGATGAGACTTCGGCTTTCATAGTTAGCCAAACTTGGTAAGAGACCTGACGTTCAGCTTGAAACTGAAAAGAAGCACAACGTCATAATTTGAATTGGAAACCAAAATAGTATCAATTTATGCATCCTTTAGACTTTCTGTGGGGTGGCCCTCCCCTATTGATGGGGGTAGCAGCTATTACAGCTGCTTTTGCGCCACTCTAGTTTAGCTTGTTTGTGTGGAGTTCTCAACTATTTTTGATGGTGCATTTTTTCAAAGAATTGGCCTCCCTAGCTTTGCTAAGTGCAATCTTAATGACTTTTACCTATCAAAAAGAATGTTTAAGAAGACTTTATTCATTTCAACTGACTACAGCGTCATCTAGTTTTGATTCATATAGATGGTGCTGCTAAACCCTAGTTTAGCTTGTTTGTGTGGAGTTCTCAACTGTTTTTGATGGTGCATTCTTTCAAAGAATTGGCCTCCCTAGCTTTACTAAGTGCAATCATAATGACTTTTACCTATCAAAAACAATGTTTAAGAAGACTTAATTTATTTCAACTGACTACAACGCCATTTACATTTGTCAGTCTGTGGCTTTTTGGATTACTCAAACGGCCACCAGAGGACTCCCTGCTTGTGGTGCTTAAAAAAAAGCGTAGACGGCGTGGAAAGAGAGGCGGGCGGAGAAACAGACAGACTGCCATACCCGTTCATGTTTCTGAGGAACGTCTTTCTGACCGGAGGACGGCTGTATGTGAACCAAGAACTCTTGTGAAAATAAGATGTTTGCAAAGGTACGAAATTCCTCCCACTCTTTCTCCATCACAGCTGCAGCCGATCTTACCGTGTTCCTCTGATGAACTTCCCCCGCTATTACGTCCTGAACATTTATCAGCTCAGGCAAAGCTTCCGAATTTCATTCTGTGTAATGCCCGATCCTTAACAAATAAAGTTGACGAGATGGAGATACTGCTGAGAGAAGTGAGTGTTCCTATTGCCGCAGTTACCGAATGCTGGGATATCACTGATGAAATGGGTAGAATAAAAGGCTACACTAGCTATTTCAACACTCGCCGTAATAGAGGCTTGAGTAGAAAAGGTGCTGGCGTTGGTATCTATATTCGTAATGACATTTCATCTAAGCTGTTAAATATACCAACCGATTCGTGTCACGAAGTTGTCTGGGTAGAGTGCAAGCCATCCAAACTATCAAAAAAGTTCTCATGTTTGATAATTGCATCTGTGTATTACCCAGAGAGTGCAAAAAATAGGAAAGAGCTTATCAGCTACTTACAGACCTACATCGATAAACTTCGTAGTGCCCATGCCTATCCTGGCTTCATAATAGCTGGCGATTTTAACCAGACGAACAGACAATGGGTATCTAGTGTCCTTGATCTGAAGCAGGTAGTTACCATTGCTACACACCAGAGTGGCAGTACTCTAGACCTAATTTTTACAAACATGAGTGACAATTATTACTCCCCTCGGTCGTTAGGTCCTCTCCAGAGTTCAGATCATTATGTAATTCTCTGGCAAGCCAAAAATAGCAAACCGAAGCCAAAGAGAACCAAAGTGACTATTCGTCCGCTTAACTCTCAATCAATCTGCGATTTCGGTCGGTGGATCGGGACTTACTGCTTCGACAACCTGTGTTCTATAGTAAACCTGAATTGCAAAGTTTAGCAGTTTAACTCTCTTCTGTTAGAGATGTTTCACAAGTTTTTTCCCACTAAAGTTGTACTGGTAAGTGAGTCCGATATGCCATGGATCACAAGCGATCTCAAACAAATGATCAAGATGAGGTGCAAGCTGTACAGTTCCGGACAAATAGCCGCGGCGGCGAAACTTAGAAATCGAATCGTGGCCGTCAATCGTTTCAAGCGAAGAAATTATGTTCGGGAAAAGGTAGTACCCCTTCTCCAAAGTAGCAGTCGGAAGTGGCATTCCACAGTGAAACAAATGACTGGCAAGTCAGTTAACAGTGAGCTAAAAATACCCAAGCCTGACGGATCTCAAATGAGCGCTTCAGACGTAAACGAGTTCTTTGCTGGCATTTGTACCACCTACTCCTCAATTACAGAGGCCGAACTGGTTGATCTCTTAGTCGATTGTGAAACTGACGAAATAAAAGTTTACCGAATTTGCTGTTTTTAAAGAACTTAAAAAACTAAAACCGAATTGCTCTTCCTACCCTGGTCAGTTTCCGGTCAAACTTATTCGCGAATATGCCTTGTTTTTAGCCAAACCATTGGCATCGATCATCAATCAGTGCTTCAGTGAACAAACCTTTCCCGATGCTTGGAAGCGAGCCTATGTTCGCGTAATAGCCAAAGTTAAAGGACCTAAGACATGTGATCAGTTAAGACCTATTTCGATCACACAGAACTTTGCTAAAGTTGCAGAATCTTTCATATATCGTGAACTTCTCACGGACATTTCACCGTCACTTGACCCCTTCCAGTATGGTTGCTTGAAGGGATGCAGCACGTCTGTTTATTTAGTACGGCTTTATCACCTAGTAGTTGAATGGTTGGAGTTTGGAAGCTCGTTTGTAGATTTACTTCTGGTAGACTACCGAAAGGCATTTGATTTGATTAAGCACCCTCTTGCCGCCCAGAATCTGAAGTCAATGGGTGCCCGTAAGCACATCCTCCAATTAGTAGTTGATTTCTTACGTCACAGGTATCAAAAAGTGTACGCCCTTTTTCCCGGTGATATTGAATCGGAATGGGTGGAAATTACATGTGGCGCCCCACAAGGTACCAAATTAGCAGCTCTTCTTTTCCAGGCTATTATCAACTATGTACTTTCTGACTTTGACGATCGTTTTAAATTCGTCGATGATTTGTCTGCGCTTCTTAAATACCACGTAAAGGATTCGCAAGCTGTAGCCCAGTTCGACCCAAATTTTTTCGATCAGTTTAAATCACAGTGTACTGCGAACAGTCTTCAAATTAATGAGAATAAATCAAAGGTTTTGAGGTTCAACCTACTTAAACGCGATTTTACCTACCCCGCGACATTGTTCCCTTCTGCTTCGTGTGCGACTATCTTGGGTGTTACCTTTAGTGTGGACTGTTCGTTCTCTATTCATGTACAAGAGCTGGTTAAGAAGGGACATTATGCTATGCGGACACTGGTGGCGATGCGCCGCCTAGGTTTTCCAGTGTATCAGCTGAAAACAGCGTACCTCACTTTTATTCGACCCATCCTTGAATATGCGTGTCCCGTCTGGGGCCCACAAGTTCATCACATAGATTACTTAAGTGATGATTCGGAGGGGATCCAGAAACGAGCTGTAAAGATCATTCTTTGCGACAAATATGTAGATTACAGCTCCGCTCTGAAGTCACTTGAAATACCAAGCCTTCGCGATCGCCGTTTTCAGCTGATGATTCGTTTTGGCCAGTTTTTATTGTCTAGTCCTGTACATAGGACAATATTACCACCTAAAATGCCTGTCCGCGCAAATACCAGAAGCAAAAGCAAACTTATGCCCGTCTCGTGCCGCATAAACAGACTTAGCAACTCCTTTGTTCCTTTTTTTACAAGTGCTTTTAATAAAATGTAGAGAAGGGTTTTCATGTAAAAAAGTTTTCATGCAAAAAAAAGCGCCTTTTAGTGCATTTTTTTTAATGTGTCTATGACAGCTGTTTTCATTAAAATGATTCTGATTCTATTGACAACCTTTTATTAATGCAGTTGCTAACAGTCATTACTCCGCAAGTTTGTTCAACTCAATCAATTAAATATTAAAAAAAACAAGTTTTTTTTCCACTGAAAGTAAGAAGCAACATTAAAACTTAAAACGAACAGAAATTATTCAGTACATGAGAGGGGACTTCCCCCTATTTTAACACTGAAGTCTTTTAAGAACTTTCAAAGAAGGTTCTGAGTGTAGTATACGGCAGTTTTGTAATTGAAACAAAAGGTTGAACTTTATCGGAAAAACCGCGTATTGAGGAGGAGGCAGCCCCCCCCC
>JAQQPU010008723.1:8154-19078 GCA_029168905.1 Artemia sp. Kazakhstan ARC1039 | reverse complement strand
GAGAATGATTGTTTTTGCAAAAAGAGCATATGTAGCCAACCATAATTTAACCAAATTGGCAGTATATACAATACAGTTTTGCAAAAAATGGGCAGGAGTGGATCCAGTGGGGGGGGGGGGCTGCCCCCCATAATATTTTTCTAGTGTCTTCATTCTGTTCTGTTTTTTACTCTTTTTTTAATAAAAATATCAATTTGGTCAATTATTGGCGCCCTCATTTTAATGAAACCCAAATAAATGATATATTCAAAAGTGATTATACCCCTCATTTGGGTTTCGATTATTGGCGCCCTACCTAAGATTTTGCTTTAGATCTGCTGGTGAAAATTAGGGCACTTTGCAGCTTAGTTGAAGAGTTGCATATAACTTTTTTTTTTACATTCGATGTAAACCAGGCAAAACAATTTGCTCCTTGTTGGCCTTCAACACTCACTGGATGGATTTTGCATCTTATCATAGCAAGATGCTATTGATGCATTATGGCCACAAAAGTGAAAAGGAAGATACTTTATAAGAAAAATAACAATAAAACAAAAAGAAAATTAATGAATTCACCCCATAGTCTCAGAAAACTTATTATGAAGGGTGTTACTAGGATCTATACCCAGCTAAAATTTATTTAATCTTTATCTTATTGCAGCAGCAGAAGATTTAGCAAATTTAAGGCATGAAACTAAACAAATGCTGCTGGTCCATGGCAAAACAAGAAATACTTGCAAAACCTAAGATAGGTGGTGTGAATCCCCCCCCCTAAGATAGGGGAAGGGACATGTCCTGAGCCCCTCCCCTGTGCATGTCCCTGCATGAATTGAATTCTTGTTTTTAATATTTGAAAGTAAGTCTCAAAATGATGACACAGCTATTCCATGAGGTAACCATTAAAACTATAGACTCTAATATAATGATTATATAGAACTTGTATAGCACCAAACATTCTGTATTTTTTCCTAAGCTTGATATTAAAATGATGAAATAAAATGAATTGGGTTGACCATCAGGGTTTTTGATTTGGAGTTCTAGTAAATTTTTGCTGAATGGAGTTGGAGTCTAGTATATTGAAAATGTTTGGAGTTGGAGTTAGAGTTGAAGTCAGATATAACTTATAACAAACTACAGTCCTGTTGACCATAAGTTTCTGCCAACACGTAGGCAGAGCAATATAAAACTAGGAATACCTTTTGTTTTGTAGATACCAAGTGGCACACCTGAATTAACATTTGTTCTATGAATGAAATGACACTATTTTACCCTTGGATTCATTGAATGATAGCCAAATTAATGAATAAAATTTAAATAATGTAAAAATTTTCAGAAGTACAAATAGACAATTGTATATCTGTAACACTGTAATTATACAATGGAGGAGAGAAAATTGCTACCTGTCAAATAACTCTTTATGCAGAAAATATTATGCTTGAAATGAATTTCCACCCTGACTAGGAGCCATAACCACCACCATACTAGGGGTGTTGACAGCACTTCAGAACCATTGATGGCACATTGGGCAGTAAATCAATGTTTCCATTGACATGTCTTTTTTTTCAAAATAAAGCATGCTGAACATGAAATTTTAAGCAAAGGTAGATAATCAGGCAGATCTTGGTGTGTTCCCTTCATCATAAACAACATGAAAAGAAATACACACTTCCTGAAAAGAGAAAAAAAGAAGAAGAAAATAATGTAACAGGTAAATCACAAAATAATTTTCAATCTATCAGAATGCTCTGAGCTGAAAGAACCATCCTCTTTAAATTCTCTTTGTGTGTTAGCTGTTCAGTTAGCTCTGCTTAGAGGCTAATAAGCTGCTTATTGTTGTTAGAGGCTATTATATTTTTAGAGATTGTTGTTAGAGGTATAATTGCTGTTAGAGGCTAAAAGGCTGGTGATGTCTTTTCTTATATAGTTTTTCAGTGATACCCCATAGCTTAAGCACTGATTTTTTATAATTTTCATCTGTATTTTTTTTTTTGTGGCTTTTGGAATTATTTTAACCATGGAGTTAGAGTAACTTATCAATTTAATTATGTTATTGCCTAAGGTGTCTTTATGGATTCACCAAAATTTATTTTGATGATGGTCATGGGACTACTTTGAAGTCTTATTTATCAAACTTTAGTAGTGTTGACATCAATCTGATGGCAGGAAATTATTCTGTTTCATATTCACGTACAGTATGATTTGTTGTAGCTGTTTTTTTAATAATTTATTTTAATACTAATTTTTTTTAACTGTGGAGTTACACTATTTTTGACCAAATACATTATAGATCTTTTAAAGTATACATCTTTATGGGCTAACTAAAATTAGTTTTCATTTCAGGTGGAATGAATGAAGTAAAAATTTTGTATGCAGATCATGGGACAGATTTGAAGTCTTATTTATCAAATCTTAACACTGGTGACATTAATTTAATGGCAGGGAATCATTTATTTCAACTTCACAGACAATACTTAGCAGCTGTTAGTCCTTTAGTTCGCCATCTATTGCAAAGTCAGCCTTTTTCTGACACAATCACTTTGGATGGTGTTAGGTTAGTAGGCTATTCTTAAAATTATTCATTTTTATTTTTCTTCTGTTTTGTTTTTGTATAATACACATGCAAAGAAAGCTCTATTTTTAGATGCATTTGAATTTTCTTTTAGAATAGTCTTGATCGAGTTAGGTCTTTGACCTGAACGCCTCAGACCTAAGCTAGAAGCTTTTATATCATTTGGTATTCTGAATCTCATCAAACAAAGAAAACTTCAGGAAAATACATGAATGCTGTTAGAGATTGTGGTATTTAAAATGAAGGAAAAATGAGAATATTTCAGGATCAGACTGTCAAAGTTGTCTTTTTACTTACCTTGGCAACCATTTAGTCAGTGATTTACCTCGGGAAAGGATGGGAGTTATATTTTTGTAAATGATATTATGGGGAAATTGTAAAAATCTTAAGGTAAGATAGGTGTGATTCATTTCAGAAAAACGGTAATCAGAAGCAGGGATCAATTAAATTCGCATTTCAGAATCAAACTTAAAATATAATTAAAAAAGTAAATAAAAAATGACAAGGTTAGTCAAAAGAGAGAGTCAAAGTGTCAAAAGACACAAGTGGGGATGAAGGGGAGGAGGATATTCTCTCATTTAGCAAATCAATTACTTAGGGAAAAAAGTTCTTCTACATCTTTCCGTGGTAAATTTTATTGGAGTAAAAACAGGATTTTGTTGACGCAGAACAAGGGAGGCAAGCTCCAATGGGGGGTTGTCTGGGTTTTTTGGAGGGTAGTGTTAGCAAAATGCAAGATGCATAAGATGCTGGAATATGCATGAAAATGACATCCCCTGCCCTATATGTGCATCCTTTAGAAAGAGGAAACAGTCCCCAAAAACTGTTGATAAAAATTACACCATCAAGTTCTACCTGTATGAAAAGGCTAAAGTGGAGGTTTCAAATCCAATATCCAAGATTACAAAATTTATTTTTTCCCAAGAAGGGTGGTCATAGATGCATGTCTAGTGGTTTACCTTCTCTTTTTCACCAGGGTGATCATATTAAACGAGTGGTTGTAGAACGTCGGCAGAAGGTTTATTTCGACCGAAATGCCCAGTTCTAGTGCCGTTGATACAATAGCAAAGTGATATTTTCTGCCGTTTTGTTAATTAAAAATTCTGGCATATACTGTAAAAATTCTAAGATAACCAACCATTTAAAACTTAACTGTTAAAAAGCTCCCAGTTACAGAAGAAATGCGAGGTGGCCCTCCCATTTGGCTGTGTGGCGGCTCTACCGGTTGAGAGTGGCCATACTGTCGCGAGGTGACTTTTTGGTGTCCCTCCCAGTTTGGAGTTGTCATACTGCCTCAAGGCTGCAATTTGCCCTGAAATATCAATGTAGTCTTTGTGGAATAAAAGATTATTGTAAGCCATTAATACTAACGGTAATACAAATTTGTACAGATGCGCACCAACTAGTTGGAGGGGGGGGGGGTGAAGATGTAAATTGGCCCCCTGCTTCCTTTCTTTTGAAGGAATATATTGAGACTAAATGAAGATTACAGGTACTGAGAGCTGACAGTTCCCCTATTATTGCGGAAATGACATTTTCAGCCAAAAAAGGTAATTAAATGAAAAAAAGTTAAGATATTATAATAAAAATGTCCTATTTAGAGTAAAAAATGGGGGTTCGGGGAAGTGGCAGCCTCTTCTTATTTAGGACGCATCTGAAAACTAGTGGTGTCAAAACTTAAAACGATCAGAAATTATCCTGAATACAATGGGGCATGCCAGCCTTCCGACCCCCACTTTATTACTAAAATTTGACTTTCTTTCATGAATGCTCTAACAATCCTTATGACATCAGTTATGATTTTTTTTTTTTTTTTTTTTTTTTTTTTTTTTTTTTTTTTTTTTTTTATTTGTAGTGCATTGCTTTGAGAGTGATATTTACTTCCATCGTGTTTTATTGTAGTCGATTAAAACAATAAAACTGAGCTCAGCAAATGAAATACCTCTTTTTTTACTTAATTAAATTTAAGCCAAATTGGAGACTAGCTAATTTAAATGCTATGTAACAGTTGTTTTAAAATTGAATGCTGAAATCTTATGTTTTTGGAGTCAATCACCATTTCATTTCACTACAAGGGGTTAGTAATTAACATATGGTTAGCTTTTTAATTCCTTTTCTTTTCATCTTTCACAGCTCTCCTTTTATTCTATTTCTGACAGTTTTTCATATTTGCTCTGTTGTTTAGTATCTATTTAGACTTCTTATTGCACCGAAAAGGGTTTCCCAGGTAAATATAAGCGCTATGCCTAATTTTCTCACTGGTTGAAAATTTTCCTGCCTCTATTTAGATAAGATAAGATATTTATTTCAAAAAAATCGCTATCACAAGCCCACAAAGGGCCGAATTCGGACTTTGGAGTCGACAACAAATAAATGGTTACACTAAAAATGCAAAGAACAACAACGAAATAGAGAAAACCATAATGAACATCATTTAAAAGTCAAGAATTAAAACTGTAAAAAGTCAATTAAAAAATAAAAAAATAAAAAAAATTGGTCAAAATAAACTTAGAGCGAGACATAAATGCATTTAAATTAAAAGGGATACTAAGATACTATTTACGTTTCTTCTCCTTAAAACGAAATTGTATGTTTGAATCAACACGTTTTGATAAGGTTCTATATGCTTTGTCTATCTGGCCAATAAGTCTATTTTAATTTGGGGTCAATTTTTTTTTAGCCTCTTAATCAAAAGTTTGATGTAGAATTGACGGCTGTTTTCTAAGAGTATATAAAATCACCCACTTCTAACGAGCTTTCTTGTATTTTTCGCCTTACGCGCAAAACAGACGTGAAGGCAAACGGATTGATCCGATTATATGAAAGGGAACATGTCAAGAACCGTATGCCAGAGGAGCAGCTTTTGTGCTTCACTTTTTTTAGGAATAATCTTCTAATGGATGTTTCCCTGAGAACTTCTCCTTTGCCCTTTCAATAGAAGATACAACATTCACTTACGACCTTGAAGTGAAACGAGGTAAATAGCTAGGGGTGTATAGAAACTACAGAGTATATGGGGCCATGAGAAAATTTAACAAATGAAAATACATAAACCGGGTAAATATTTTAAATAATACAGCGGACAAAAAATCTTTTAATTATAAAAAAGGTCTGAGTATCTCAGCTTCCTATCCGGAAACCTTTATCAACAGGGAAAAAAATATATATATGTATAAAAAAAAATACTTTTTAATAAAGGCTTCTGGATGTGAAGCTGAAATGTCTGGATTTTTTTTATAATTAAAATCTTGTTTTTTATCGTTTTTTTTTTGTGTTGTTTTTTTTTCTCCGCTGTACTATCCAAAATATTATACCCGTTTTTTATATTTTTATTTGTTTAATTTTATAAAAGAAAAGGCAGCGTGGCTAAAAAAAAGCTGTTTATGTAGGGCCATAAATCAATGTTTTAAAACAGTTTAAATTCTGTGGTGGAGAATATTTGAATTATTTTGCCTGACTTGTACTAGTCTGAATAGTGTGACCTATTTTGGGGTTGTATGTTTGTTGCTATGATTCTTTATTTAATTTCTGTTGGTTTTTTTTTTTATTCTGTAATAGTAATTTCATGTCGTTTTGGGTTTGAATTATTATAGGAATTGTTTTTTTTTTTTTTGTTTAATTGTTTAATTGTTTTTTTAGGTGATATTTTTAAAACCCCCAACAAACTGTTGTCATTACTTATTAAAAGGTTTTCGATCCATAATATTATCAAATCAGCGTTTAAAATATACTTAACCTTTATGGTGTGCATATTAACCTTTTAACCATATAACCTTTTAACCAGAAATATATCCATGAATCGCCATCAATAAACAAATGAAACCCAAAACGAACAGAATTTACAATAAATAACCGAGTCAAATTCAAAACGAGCAAAAGTTAGCATGAGTAGGGCTGACAACCGCACGAAGGGCTGCCACCTTTCTTACTTTTCGTGTTCAATGCACTCTTTTTTACCTGATTGCACTCTTTTTGCCAATTAATAGCTCTTGGCACTCTTTTACGAAATAATGATAGAAAAAGTATTAGTGAAATAAAACAAACTTTTAATTAGATTATTTAAGTGCAAAAGATACAACAGTTAGCCGGTATAATCTCTGTTATCCCGTCCTTTCCTGGCCAGTCCCGTCCCCCAAGCGTCTTTCTAGTATTTCCAATTAAGTATTTCTATTTCCAATTAAGTATTTCAGTATTTCTAGTATTAAGTGCACTTTGTAATTGTATATAAACCTTGAATTCTAGTAGAATGTAAGTCAAAATATCTTAATTTTAAGTCAAAACCATTTCTTACCCTCTAGCACACTTAGAGCCGTAGCCAGGATTTTTTTTTTTGGGGGGGGGGGGTACAAAAAAACCTTTCAAAAATTCATAAAAAATTGTTTATATGCATTTTTTTAAGTGTTTACGAATCTCACAAAATTTTCAGGAGGGGGTTCAAACCCCTACCCCCTGGAAACGTCCTTGGGCACGCTAGACTCTCATTATCAGCCAAATTACCTTGAAAAAAACGCTCATACATGGGTTACTTTATTGTTGTTTTAAATTTTGACATTTGTCTTTTCTATGTATCCGAGTGAGAAAAAATATAGCATGTTCTTGGTAAAATGGAGGCTCCTACATATTTTGGGTCCCAAATAAGAAGGGAAAAAATTGAATTGTTTAAATCAATAGACCTTGCTTTGTATAAGAGGGTGGGTTTGAAATCTTTTTTTTTTACGAAAAAATGTTGCATAATGGGTTTTGAATTACCTGAATCAAATGTTAAATTATGTGTTTCGGCTCACTTAATTGGTGCCAAATACATTATTAGGTTGTCAGTTTTCCGTATGGGACCTTTTGACCGACTCTCTGATCACCATACTACCAGCCATTGTAACGCAGAGTTCTTCTTAATGAGACTCTAGTTTTAATTGACGCCATCTATCTATGGCAGATACTTTGGGACTATAAAAATTAGATGGCGATATTTTCATATTAAATTGAGAATTTTCAGTATCTCCAGTGTGTAAACTTTACAATGGTACACACTGGAAGTCAAAATATATTTATTTGAAGCCAAAATCTCGTTGTGTTTTGTGATTCACTGGACTTCAAATGTCATTAAAGATACCTTGAAAAAAAATTTGCTCATGCGCAAGGCCGTAGCCAGGATTTTTTGGAGGGAGGGGGGGGGGAGGGCTACACAAACCAAAAAAGCTTAAAAATTTGTTTATATTCAATTTTGTTACGTTTTTAAAAGTCAAAAAAACATTTCGGGGGATGGAGGTTAGTCAGTTATCTGCATATGGCCTTTTCTCCAATATTCGTATCGACCTTCTTCTTGGCAAAAGGCTAGTTCTAGGGAATAGTGGTAGAGGGCTCACTAGTGACATCTTTTCCATAGATAAAAATTAGATGGCATATTTTTTATGTGGGTGTTGTAAATTTTCTAATTTTTTAAATTGGATTCTAGCGGACTGTAAAGTCAAAATCATGTTTTACCTTTGATGCTGGTTTATGGTGGCTGGTTTTTCACCTTGTTACTAGACTTCAGATGTCGGTAAAACTACATCAAAAACCCAAGATGATTTACGTTTCGCCTGGGCAGAATGCAACTGCTGCAGTTAGTACTATCTTACTTTTGTCAATAGAATGGTGAGGGTAAAAGGACGCATGCCAAAGCTCACAAGGAAAATATGCTTGGAGGTCGCTTATTTAGCTTTTATTTTGATGTCTATAGTCATGAAAGGTCTTGTCCTAAAAATTGAATTGGACTATAATAACCTTTAATTGCTAAACTTTTTATATTACTAATAAGTTTATTTCAGTCCAGATATTCTCCAGTGTCTTATCCACATTTTATACTATGGAGAAACTCAAGTCAATCCTGATCAAGTGAACCATCTAACATCGTTGATAAATGATCTTGAAATGACATTTGAACTTATATCTGACAAGCCAAATGAAATACCTCATGAAGACTCATGCGATGTAGAGGAATTAATTTATGTTGAAGATTGTGAAGAGGAAACCAACAAAGTAGAGTGGATTGAAGAGGGCTGTCAGCTAGAAGATTTGAATTTGGTTTCAATATCAGATGATGCATTATTAGTTGAATCCTCCAGTTCTGCTCATAATAAAGAGGACTTGGGAATAGTGCCAAAATTTGCTGAAAAACCTCATAAAAAGAAACAAAAGCGGTTTAAAAGTTTGCCAAGTAAGTTTTAACTATTCTAGTCACTTTTTTTATGGTTAGTTTTTGGTTTTGGTGTATCTATACTCGAGCTTTTAAAGGATATTATAAATAATTCCCTTGTTATCTCTTTGAGTGAAACTTAGTTAAAATGTTTTGCACGAAAAATCATCATGTGCAGTGTTGTCATTCCTTGTTTTCTTGGTGCTTCTTACGTAAACCAAGTTCCGCACTACCTAAACTTTTTCTTGATATATTTCAATTTTGTTAAGTGTATTTCAGAAGTTAAAGAGCAACATTTGCAACCGCTCCAATCAACAAGAATTTGCTAGTTTTGCAAATAATAACAAACAAAAACACAAATATAATGGTATCTTTTATATATAACATTTTATGCTCAATTGACCAGACAGAGAACAATATCCAAAGGAAATAACGGGATTAGACCAATATAAAAAACCAAAAACCAAAAAACCAAGAACAATATAAAAAACCAAAAACCAAGAACAATATCAAAAAACAAAAAACCTAGATAATTTTGGAGACCACACTGCCTTTCCATGACGATAAAATAAAAGTTCAAAATAGGGGTAAAATCCTTTTTAATAGACAGTGTTTAGAAATTCACAAAAATACCAGATATTTCGGTCACATATACAGTGACCGTCATCAGTAGTAAAATTAAATTGAAATAATTTAAAACAAAAGATTATATACGAAATCAAATAAAACTACATATTGCTTAATTCTCTAATTCTTTTCAAAGCTAAGGTGGAAGCTAGCCTCTTTGACCTTCTTGGATTCGGTTCATTAGCGTTCAATGATATAACATTTGGACAGAGGTCAACTACAGTCGGTGAATTGAACTTTACTCTGTCAGATTTTAATAAATTATCATAGATAGAGTTCAGCCCAAATTCACCTCTATCCCAATTCAAAGCAATATTCTTGAATACTTTACTCTTGTCGGATTTTAATATTTTAGAATTAATTTTAATAGATTTTAATTAATTTATTATAACGCTCCTAACTGCTTGAAACCCAGCCTCGACATGAGCCCTTGCGATCCAAGTGAATGCTGTTCATATTACCCACATTGGCTTGATCGAGTTAGAAGTTCTGAAGCCTCATATCCCTTCATGGTGTCCTTCTCCCCTGCCAGAGCTTATTTTTCTTAGGGTGGTACATGAAGTCAGTTCAGCCCTGAATGGGGGGGGGGGCGAGGGACCATCCCCGTATTTGATAGGACGAATGTGTTAGAAAGTCGATGCAGAGTTATATTCATCTTGATATTTTTCATTATTATATTTTTTATAATTATTATATATTATATATTTTTTTAATTTATATAATTATTATATATTATATCTTTATATTATTATATCTTAATATTATTATATATGTTTTTATATTATTATTTTTTATTATAATATTCTTGAGTCATAAATTTGATTTTGCCAGAGTTGAGTGTCCCGATTCTTTAGCTGCAATTTCAGACTACTCAAAATAACTTTGGAGATCTGTGTAGGCCCGGTGCAACCATTCCTAACATGTGATAAACCAGCTTGACCTTTTTTTTAGTTCCTAAAGTTGTTTGAATTTGTTGTTATATAGTTTGTGTCTTCATTTTGTGTTTTGCGTAACAAAATAATTGATAAAATAAAGTAAGTTTAATTTGGAAAGGCCGAGATGTTGTCCTTATAAATTTTACCATATATTGTAAAAGCGAGTAGTTCGAGCAGCAATTTCTTGAAACTCTGATGCGAATCCCCTGCAGTCGAACTAGGATCGTTTTGACGTGGCGTCTATGTCAGTTTTCTACAAATACATGCGTTGCCCTTCATCTGAGGAGGTTTCAAAACTCGTTCCGGACAGAGCAAAGCATTCGTGATCAATTCGTCAAAGTGCAACTTGGCAGCACTGCCTTGTGCAGGGTACATCCAGCCAAGAATAGTTGAAAACGAATTTAGCCTAATGTCTGAGTGTGGCATGGAATAGCCTCCCAGCAGAGGTAATCCCGGAAAATACTTTTCTCCAGGTGTTCAAGGGAAGTTAACAAATACCTCAAAAATAAAAAGCAAGGGCATTATCAGAACTAGTGGCATATGATCACTTATAGTGGAGCCGGGAAGCCTACATTATATGCCACTATACGAGTGGCCATTTTTTTTTTTTTTTTTTTTTTTTTTTTTTTTTTTTTTTTT
>JAQQPU010008722.1:16668-34796 GCA_029168905.1 Artemia sp. Kazakhstan ARC1039 | reverse complement strand
GGGGGGCCTTTGAGGACCGGGGGCTTCCTTCGGGGTTGGGGTGGGGTATGAGAAGCCTTTGGGGTTGGGGTAGAGGACCTCACAACACTGTTAAAATACAACTTGTGTATTATAACGACCACACTCAAAACCTCTTCCAAAATCTCTTCAAAAATCACCTTTTAAAATGTCTCTAGCTGTTTCGCCGAAATAGTTCCATAAAATAGCTAAAACGGTTTCGCCAAAATTATCCCTAAACGGAATTTCGGCATGTTCCTTTTGTTTGGCATCTCTGCGCCAATGCATTTCAAATTATTTGGAAACCTTTTCGCGCGCTAAGATCAATACGTCTGCTCGGAAACGATTCTCTTGTTAGAAACAACAAATTAATTTCCCTTTCGTGAATCAATTCTCTTTAGAACAACAAATTAATTCCCCTTTCGTGTCAATCAATCAATCATGACATCATCTGTCATGTGTGATCAAAACTTTGTCTCGGAGACAATTCTGGTCGAACTCCAAAGACATTAATTAACTTGACGTCATCTGTCAGACACTCCCTGGAAACAATTTGATTAATGACTGCCAACTCTAGACTGACCAGAAAAGAAAGTTGGCTCGGAAACGACAATAACATTGACCCCATTAACCACGTGTTCTCCCTAATGACTCTGTTCAAAACAACATTGACCTTGGCATTTTGCCTCGGAAACAATAACAACATTGACATTCGCTGAGGGCGTGCCAAAAACACACCTGGAGAAAGAGGTCATTGACCGATTACGCAATCATTCTCACTAATGACTCTATGCCCATATATGGTGTGGTGACACGAGCTCATGAGGCATCTCTACTGTTTTGCACAGGCGCAGATGCAAGAAAAGACTCTAGGCATATCATCCTTCCCAGATGGCAATATTTATTAACTCTGTCTGATATTTTCCTACATTTTGTTGCCTATTGTTGGGTTACCTATTTGCCTCCATCATCGAAAATATGACCCTCCCGAAAAAAATCCACGGCCGTACTTGATAGAACACTGCAATAATAAGGTTCCCGTGTAAGTCAACCCCCGTTTAACTCTGCCTCGTTCAACTAACCCATTTAACTCAACCCTTGCTAAGCTCAAACCCTAATCTGACTTTATTGTTTATTGTAATTTCTGTTAGTTTTAGGTTTCATTTATTTATTGAGTGATCTGTGGTAGTTTTATGCTTGGAAGATATTTATTTAATAGTAGTAGTCTTAGATTTAGCGACAGTAGTAGTAGTAGTAATAGTAGTAATAATAATAGTAGCGTTAGTAGTAGAACTAGTATGAATAAAATCAGTTGCAATAGGATGAAAATAGTGTCTTTTGCTTAGTTCAACATTCGCCACAAAAAGCCATGTAAGTTTCAACTTCACCCACCAATCTGTTCCTAAGATATTACTAAAACACCCTTTTGACAACCTGCATACAGACAGTGTGTTGTGATTCAGTTCACCTTCCCGCTCGAAATTCCCTGAAAATTTCACCTTAATACCCTCAGGTATAGTTGTATTAGTAGTGACAGTAGTAGTATCAGTATTAATAGTAATAACACTAGTACTAGTACGAATGAGCCTCTGAATAGTGCATGTAAAATCAGGTTTATTGAAGTCAGTTTTAATATGATCATACTAACATTTTCCAAAAGCCCAGTAGATTCACCAAATTTCTTTTTTAATCTTTTCGGTTTAATGGTTTCATTGGACTTGGTCAAATGGGCGCAAAATTAGATTTATTGAAGTCAACTTTACTGTGATCATACTAGAATTTTCCGAAAACCCAGTAGATTCTCCAAATTTCTTTTTAATTTTTTCAGTTGAATGTTTCACTGAACTGGGTCAAATGGAACTCTGAACAGTGTATGCAAAATCAGATTTACTGAAGTCAAATTTACTATGATCATACTAAAATTTTCCAACCACCCAATAGATTTTCCAAATTTCTTTTTTATCGTTTCGGTTGATTGTTTCATTGGACTTGGTCAAATGAGCCTCTGAACAGTGCATGTAAAATCAGATTTGTTGAAGTCTACTTTACTATGATCATACTAACATTTTTCCAAAAACCCAGCATATTATCCAAATTTCTTTTTCATCTTTTCGGTTGATTGTTTCATTGGACTTGGGCGAATGGGCCTCTGAGTAGTGTATGAAAAATCAGATTTATTGAAGTCAACTGTACTATAATCATACTAATATTTTCCAAAAACCTAGTAGATTCTCCAAATTTGTTTTAATCTTTTCGGTTGATTGTTTCATTGGACTTGATCAAATCGACCTCTGAACAGTGTATGCAAAATCAGATTTATTGAAGTCAACCTTAACAAGATCATACTAACATTTTCCAAAAACCCAATAGATTCTCTAAATTTCTTTTTAATCTTTTCGGTTGATTGTTTCATTGGACTTGGTCAATTGGGCCTCTGAACAGTGTATGCAAAATCAAATTTATTGTTGTCCACTTTACTATGATCATATTAATATTTTCCAAAAACCCAGTAGATTCTCTAAATTTCTTTTCAATGTTTTCGGTTGATTGTTTCATTGGTCTTGGTCCAATAGAGCTCTGAACATGGCATGCAAAATCAGATTTATGGAAGTCAACTTCACTAGGATCATAATAGAACTTTTGGAAAGAATTTTTAGAATTTGGAAAATATTAATATAATCATAGTCAAGTGGACGAGTTTTCGAAAACTGTTAGTATGATAATAGTAAAGTAGACTTCAATAAATCTGATTTCGCATACACTGTTCAGAGGCTCAATTGACCAAGTCCAATGAAACAATCAACCGAGAAAGATTGAAAAGAAATTTGGAGAATCTACTGGGCTTTTGGAAAAATGTTAGTATGATCATAGTAAAGTAGAATTCAATAAATCTGATTTAGTATACAGTGTTCAGAGGCCCATTTGACCAAGTCCAATGAAACAATCAACCGAAAAGATTAAAAAGAAATTTGGAGAATCTACTGTTTTTTGGAAAATGTTAGTATGATTATAATAAACTTGACTTCAATAAGTCTGATTTTGCATACACTGTTCAGAGCTCCATTTGACCAAGTCCAATGAAACAATTAACCGAAAAGATTAAAAAGAAATTTGGAGAATGTACTGGGTTTTTGGAAAATTTTAGCAAGATCATAGCAAAGCTGACTTCAGTAACTCCGATTTTGTATACGCTGTTCAGAGGCCCATTTGACGAAGTCTAATGAAACAATCAGCCGAAAAGATTAAAAATAAATATGGAGAATCTACTGGGTTTTTGAAAAATGTTAGTATTATATTACTAAAGTTGACTTCAATAAATCAGGTTTTGCATACATCGTTCACAAGCCCATTTGACCAAGTCCAATGAAACAATCAACCGAAAAGATTAAAAAAGAAATTAGGAGAATCTACTGGGTTTTTGAAAAACGTTTTTGATACACTGTTCAGATGTCCATTTGACCAAATCTAATGAAAGAATCAACCGAAAGGATTAAAACAAAATTTGGAGAATGTACTTGGTTTTTGGAAAATTTTAGCAAGATCATAGTAAAGTTGACTTCAATAACTCTGATTTTGCATGCGCTGTTCAGAGGCCCATTTGACGAAGTCCAATGAAACAATCAGCCGAAAAGATTAAAAATAAATTTGGAGATTCTACTGGGTTTTTGAAAAATGTTAGTATTATAGTACTAAAGTTGACTTCAATAAATCTGGTTTTGCATACATCTTTCACATGCCCATTTGACAAAGCCCAATGAAACAATCAACCGACAATATTAAAAAAGAAATTAGGACAATTTACTGGAATTTTGGAAAATGATAGTATGATCATAGTAAAGATGACTTCAATAAATCTGATATTATATACACTATTCAGAGGCCCATTCGACCAAGTCTAATAAAACAATCAACCGAAAAGACTAATAAGACATTTGGAGAATATACTGGTTTTTTGAAAAATGTTAGTATGATCATAGTAAAGTTGACTTCAATAAATCTGATTTTGGATATACCATGTTCAGAGCTATATTTTACCAAGTCCAATGAAACAATCAACCGAAACGATTACAAAAAAAAATTGGAGAATCTACTGTGTTTTTGGAAAATGTTAGGTATGATCGTAGTAAAGTTGATTTCAATAAATCTGATTTTGCATACACTGTTCAGAGGTCCATTTGACCGAGTCTAATGAAAGAATCAACCGAAAGGATTAAAAAGAAATTTGGAGAATGTACTGGGTTTTTGGAAAATTTTAGCAAGATCATAGTAAAGTTGACTTCAATAACTCTGATTTTGCATACGCTATTCAGAGGCCCATTTGACGAAGTCCAATGAAACAATCAGCAGAAAAGATTAAAAAAAAATTGGAGAATCTACTGGGTTTTTGGAAAATGTTAGGTATGATCGTAGTAAAGTTGACTTCAATAAATCTGATTTTGCAAACACTGTTCTGAGGTCCATTTGAACATGTCTAATGAAAGAATAAACCGAAAGGATTAAAAAGAAATTTGGAGAATGTACTGGGTTATTGGAAAAATATTAGTATAATCATAGTAAAGTAGACGTCAATAAATCTTATTTTGCATACACTGTCAAGAGATTCATTTGACTAAGTCCATTGAAACAATCAACCGAAAACGTTGAAAATAAATTTAGAGATTCCTGGGTTTTTGGAAAGTAATATTATGATCATAGTAAAATGGACAACAATAAATGTGATTTTGCATACACTGTTCAGAGGCCCATTTGACCAAGTCCAACGAAATAATCAACCGAAAAGATTAAACAGAAATTTAGAGAATATGCTGGATTTTCCAAAAAGTGTTAGTATGATCATAGTAAAGTAGACTTCAATAAATCTGATTTTGTATACACTGTTCAGAGGTCCATTTGATCATGTCTAATGAAAGAATAAACCGAAAGGATTAAAAAGAAATTTGGAGAATGTACTGGGTTATTAGAAAAATATTAGTATGATCATAGTAAAGTAGACTTCAATAAATCTTACTTTGCATACACTGTCAAGAGATTCATTTGACTAAGTCCATTGAAACAATCAACCGAAAACATTGAAAAGAAATTTAGAGATTCCTGGGTTTTTGGAAAATAATAATATGATCATAGTAAAATGGACAACAATAAATGTGATTTTGCATACACTGTTCAGAGGCCCATTTGACCAAGTCCAACGAAATAATCAACCGAAAAGATGAAAAACAAATTTGGAGAATATGCTGGGTTTTGCGAAAAATGTTAGTATGATCATAGTAAAGTAGACTTCAATAAATCTGATTTTGCATACACTGTTCAGAGGCCCAATTGACCGAGTCCAATGAAACAATCAACCGAAAAGATTAAAAAGAAATTTGGAGAATCTACTGGGTTTTTGGAAATGTTAGTATTATCTTAGTAAATTTGACTTCAATAAATCTGATTTTGCACACACTGTTCAGAGTTTCATTCGACCCAGTCCAATGAAACAATCAACCGGAAAAATTAAAGAGAAATTTAAAGAATCTACTAGGTTTTTGGAAAATTCTAATATGATCACAGTAATTGGTCAATTGGGCCTCTGAACAGTGTATTAAAAATCAGATTTATTGAAGTCAACTTTACTATGATCATATTAACGTTTTCCAAAAACCCAGTAGATTCTCCAAATTTCTTGTTAACCTTTTCGGTTGTTTGTTTCATTGGCATTGGTAAAATGGGCCTCTGAACAGTGAGTGCAAAATCAGATTTATTGAAGTCAACTTTACTAAGATAATACTAACATTTTCCAAAAACCCAGTAGATTATCCTCATATTTTTTAATATGTTTGGTTGATTTCATATTTTTTAATATGTTCGGTTGATTGTTTCACTGGACTTGGTATAATGGGTCTCTGAACACTGAATGCAAAACAGGACTTATTGAAGTCAACTGTACTATGATCTTACTAACATTCTCCAAAAACCCAGGAGATTCTCCCAATTTCTTTTTAATCTTTTCATTAATAGTAAGTGCATATCCTCTATGCAATTTGCATGGATTGCACAATCTACAATTTTCATTATGGTCATCTGTAATAGTGCAGATTTATCTGCAATAGTTCTCACAGGAAGACCAACTACCCCATGTATACAAACTTAGTGGACAGGTGTGGTATATTTTTTACTGTTGACTGTCGCACTGCAAAATAGAAAGTAACTTGTGATCAAAAAGGATTTTTTTATTTTACTGCTAGAGAGAGAGAAAGAGTAATCGAGGGTTGTCTCACTTCAAAATCAATTACAACCTGCATGGACAGGAGTTTTTAATTGTCGACTTATTTGCTGTCCTCATGAAACAATCATTCGGATAGACTTTTGGATCAACATGGAATGTTTAGGTAGTGTTCAACAGCAAATCGAAAATATAATTTTGATTTGTTTCGATTAGTATGTCAATAAATTGTGTGAATGCATTTGACCCGCAACGTAAAAGGCTAATACAGTAATTCAAACATGGAGATTCGTTTTTCATGAGATTTTCTATCATTCTTTGAGAAAATATTTTCTTTTGCACTGATAACTTTTGAAACTGATCATTTAGATTCACAAATATTTCCAAAGTCATAAGATTCTGCATGATCTTTTTTCTCAAATCCTTCCATTTTTTTTGTTCTTGACACTCACATTACCAATTCTAAAAGAACTAGTTCATAGAAAAAATGATTTTTTCTTGTCTTTCAGCACATTCTCTAATAATAATAATAGACTCTTTTTCGAACTTTAATCAATGTAACCTAGTCAAATGTCTATGTGTAACTGTGATATTAACTCTCCATCAAGTTTTTTATATCCATACCTCAAGGCCAAAAAAATAGATTGTGTAAGAATTCATTGCATTAATAACTCTCAACACTAGAGAGTACAGTAACATTCAAGAGTGTCCGGCCTTGGCACAGTTCACCGATCCTCGAAAGTGCCTGGCCCTGATACAGTCCTCTGATTCTCAAGATCGTCTAGCCTTGATAATGTTTACTGATTCTCAAGAGCGCCTGATCTCGATACAGTTCACTGATTTTCCTATTGTGGCGGTGATATCAGACGACAAAATCTACTATTTGGTCAAGCCTTTTGACTCAAAAGGGAATAGAGGTCATCCAGTTCATGGTTTGCAATGAAATTCTGAGTAGATCTCTAAATCCATACCCCAGGGAATGGCGTAATTTTGCTAAAATAATGTGGGGGGAGGGGGTCAAAGTTGGAGCCAGTTTTCCTAAATCAAGTGATAATGAAAGAGAAAATTGAAAAACTAGCCATATAGTAATAAAAAAGGTAAGCATACACTAAAGAAAACAGACCTGATCCTGTGGATGTTCGAATTAAGCCGTCTTATCTTAGTTTTGACAATATTTTTGGAGAAAATAAATTTAAACTGGGTGGGGGGTGCAAACTGGGGTCTGGAAGAAAATTGAGGTCTGGAAGGGGAAGCTGCCCTCTCTCTCCCATAGCAAGCTACACCCATGGCCCCAGCTGTTTGCCACTAAGTGGTTAGGGATTTTGTTCTGGAACAACTCAAAGTTTTATATTAAAAGAGGAGTCACTTATTGTTATACATGACGCATGAAAACCAGAGAGGAAAGGAAATAATAAATTAAAAATAAAATCAAATATGTGAGAAAACGAGGATTTTGTCAGCCAGTGGCAAAATATGAAGACTAAGAACAAGCAAATATTTCGACAAGGACCTCCACCAAGTCATCTTCAGTGCAAAAAAAAATCAAACAAAATCTAACCTTCCGAAGTGAATCTAACGAGAGCAGAATAGACACTAAATCCAAAAAAAAACAGTCAGAAATAAATGAAAGAAACAATCACCAATTGGGTTAAATAAGTAGCTGTTGACTGCTAATAGACTTTGCCATTCTGCAATTTCAATATTCTACAGGTATGCGGACAGGTTGTCTTTAATTAGACTGGGTGAAAATATTGATTGATTCTTTTGGAATTAAGTTGTGATAAATTGGGCTTAAAGAAATATCTCCGGTATCGCTATTTATAGCCAAATTTCTGTTTATATATTTTTTTGATCCCAATTACCTCTTTAAAAGATTGCGGTAGATCATTTACAGTAGATATTAAAACTGCCTCTTGAAAATGTACCAAATGTGTAGGATTTTAAAACATATGCAGGGCCAAGGCGGAATCAAAGTTGTCATTTTTACTTTCGAATCCCAGAGACTTATCTATTGAAATTTTGTGTTCATGCAAACGTTCACCAAGTTGTTGATGGATCCTACCTATGTAAAATTTCCCATATGAACACCGGCCTCTATAGACACCACTACCCAGTATTTGGTCCGTTTTATCTTTTCCCGGGTTGAAAAAATGTTCAGCTTTCTGGTCAGTTTTGAAAGAAACAGAGAGATTATGTTTTCTTTTAATTTTTCCATGTTTGTCACTAAGTTTTGAGATGTATGGTAAAGCGGTGAAAGTTTTGTTCTGAATTGCCGAGATAACTGAATCAAGGGGGAAGGCCTCCCTATTTTCTTGTTTTATCTTTTTTAATCGTCTATCTATGGTATTTTTTATAAGGTTTATTGGGTAGCCATTTTAGAAATGAATATCTTTGACATAATTTAATTCAGAATTTACATGATTACGTGAACAGATTTTTAGAACTCTGTCGACTAAAGAGATTATTACCCCTCTTTTCACAGAAGGTGGTGATTTGAAGAGAAATGTAGATACCGATCATTATGGGTCGGCTTTCTATATATAGAAAATTCAAGGCTAGGAATATTTTGTATAATTAAAACATCCAAAAAAGGTAGATTTCCTCAATCTTCCAGTTCCATTGTGAATTGGAGATTCGAATCAAAATAGTTAAAATGTGCCAAAAAATCTCTTAGAGAGTCCTGTTCATGTTCTCAAACAGGAAGGATATCATCAGTGAAACGAAATCACAGAGAGTATTTTAAGTGGAAATTATTCAAAGCAGTCCTGGCTAAGCGGACGTGCGCTGGGTTGAGAATTCTTTGTCAAAAGGGCACGGGTTCTATCCCTGGCTTGGCAGGCTGTTTGGACGCGGGTTATTGGTGTGACTCTGTAAGCTTAGCCAGAGCCGACCCAGCTCTAAATGGTACCTGGAGAAATCTGGAGAAGGTAAGCAGGAAGGGTGTGCGAAAGCACAGGATGACTGGCCCCCAGCCCTCCATTGCACTTCGTGGCTGAAGGGCTACGAAACGGAGATCGGCACCGCCGGTTTGTACCTTAACGGTCTAGTGCCGTCATACTTACTTACTTACTTAATATTCAAAGCATATTGTTCTATGAAATACATGTAAAAATTTGCCAAATAAGAAGACAAAACGGTGCCAATCCAAATGGCGATTGTTTCTTTCAATTATTTCTGGCTGTTTTTTTTATTCAGTGTCTATTCCGCTCGGTCTATTCTGTTAGATTCAATTCGGAAGGTTAGATTTTGTTTGGTTTTTTTTTAGCACTGAAGACGACTCAGTGGAGGTCCTTGTTGAAATATTTGCTTATTCTTCGTCTTCATATTTTGCCACTGGCTCACAAAATCCTCGTTTTCTCACCTATTTGATTTTATTTTTCATTTATTATTTCCTCCTCTCTTGTTTTCATACGTCATGTATAGCCGGTGTGGTCTTGGAATGTATTTGTTGTTATACATACTTATTCAAATTATTTACTTAACAATTCCACAGTAATATTCTCTTCATACGTAAGATTTTGCATCCAAAGAGGAACCAAGTTCAGACATTAGCTTAATAAATGCTTTGTCAATGCCACGTTTGAGTATGAGTGGAGGTTTTCTAAGTGGCGGTTTTGAAGTGCTCAGAACGGAAAATGAATGTTTATTTTTATTTATTTTCTTCAGTCTTTCTTCACATTTGCTCTGATGAAAAAGATTGTGTAGAACTAGGGTCATGAAAATCTGTTAATGATGTGAGCAAACAGTAAACAATTGTAGCATTTCCTGAGACCATTGTTCAATGGATTCAGCTAAATTATCAATAGTGAGCCAAGAGTTTGGTTCAATAATATTGGAAACATCATGTCCCGTATGTATTGTACCTGCAGCAGCATCACAGTGTCTGATGCAGCAATAGCCTTTATTTGGTCATATAAATCTAGCCAAACACTATAGCAATAGTAGATTTTTGTCGGCTTTTTCGTTGTCATTTTATTACAATTTTTTATTATTTTGGTTAAAATTGTCGTCTTGCTCGACATTACTGCACCACAAAGAAACGATCTGAATGGTGTTTTAAATCGATTCATATTCGATTTTGGGCTTCAACAGCTGGACTACAACTAACTGTAAACTATACTTGTCCAGTGGCGGATCAAGGGGAGGGGTGAAGGGGGAGTGCACCTCCCTAGCGTAGTCTAAAGTAGTGCAATTTACTTAATTAACGCAATATTGCGTTAATTAAACTTGCTCCTAACGCAAGTTTATCGGATCAACCTATTTTGCGCCCCCATGAGGAAATCCTGGACCCGCACCTGTACTGGTCTAATGAATGAACGATTTAAATTTTGCTGTTCTTTTCTTAGTACAATGTTAAAGAATAACAATAACAACAATATAGAATTATGTTTTTTTATTTACATATAATAAATGCTTTCAACTAGCAGAAAAATAAGTAATTAGCACTTTACAAATATTTAATACACACATAATAATATCACAGAATTGGAAACTAAAAAAAAATACTTTTTTATTTTATTTTATTTACAAAAATTATAAATGCATAAACACAAAATTTTCAAATAAATAGTAATGCATTTAAAAATGGGATCCTTCACCCCAACTCCCTGGGGTGACCGCTGTGTTGGTCGAAGGCTGGTCCGCAAGGCACTGAGGGCCCGCTGTGGCGGGCGAGGGCGCGAGGGTACAAAAAAATACATTGAAAATATAACAATAGCATTTACAAATGGGATCCTTCACCCCAAATCCAGGGGGTGACCGCTCTGGTGGTCGAAGGCTGGTCCGCATGGCACTGGCGGCCCGCTGTGGCGGGCGAGGGCGCGAGGGTGCAAAAAAATAAATTGAAAATATAACAATAATAACTCTGTCTTGTAGGCACATAATCTTTGCTGCTGTTCAATATTGATCGAATTTATTAAGAAAAAAGAAGTCTTCCCATCGCCCTTCCCCCCACCCCTATCTATTAGTAGTAGTATTGATGATGATTTAGGTGAATTTATGCAGACCGGGTTGTTTATATAGTCTATACATTCAACTTGATCGGAAATACGATAGGGTCCATGGGGTAGTACTTTCACACCACCCTCACGTACATAGACTTTGTCCGATATGACTGTCATGGCGTTTTTCTCTACTATAACTGTGTAGTTTTTTAATTGTAAAGAGCGAATCGCCATGAATTTCGCTCTTGGTTCTAAACTACTTTCCACACAGTTTCTATAAACACTCATGTTGCAATTATTTTTTACATAGTGTATAGGCACCCCCTTGCACACTTGTTTGATATCCTTATTGTGTGTTTACACATAGTACACATTCGGACCTGGATACACACCATTGGATATCAAGTAACTCCCCGTCTCCGACTGTAACATCAACAATTGATTTGGGTCATGGTGCTTCACTAGCTCCGCATAATTGGACTCATTCCAGTTGGTAAAATCCATTCGAGAGCTAAAGTGCTTGCCATTTTCGAAAATTTTCAGTTTTAAGTTTTGACAGGAGTGAATCAGTGTCTCAATTACACTTGAACTTTCCCCTCCCTCGGCCATTGCACCTTACACACATTTTAAAAGAATGGCAACACGAGTTTCTTGGAGATTGCTGTCATTGAACTGCCACCTGCATTATTTTTATTTAAAACGACATTTCTTATTTTTCCATTCAGGAAGACCATATTGGAGTCTATGATAGTGAATGATGTGAAGTTGGAGTCGGCAACGGTTCTAGCACATTCTTTTGGATTTGTTGTAACCTCACATCAACTCCTGTTTTGTACGCTTTTGCATATTTTATCGAAGGCTGAATTTAAAATGCTCTTATAGATTTCTTTTTCAACCTTCGTTTTTGCCTGGGAACGTTTACTAACAAAAGTGTCAATAAACGTTTTCAAATATTGTTTTTGGTCAAATTAGAGGGCTCTATGTATCTTTGCAACCCTGAAACCAATGGCTACCATCCATCGAAATAGCACATGATGAACAACTATATTCTGTTTCAGATCAAGGTTGGCAATAAATTTTCGCTCTGAAGGTGTCCAGTGCATACTCCTAGCTTCTACTGAAGATAAATTGTATGGACTCAAAGAGTACTTGGTCACATTATGCACGGGAAAACCAAATATTTTACCGAGTCATGGATTTCCATCGGTAATTCACTGTTAATTTAAAAAAAAGCCATCCTTGTGGTCCATTCTCCTCAATGGTGGATTTAATGTTGGGGAAATTTGAAGTACAAGGATTTTCAAGCCGTTTGTAATTACTACACGGCAAACAGTAGTGAGATATCACTAACGGATAAAGGGAATTCATATAAAAAAAACAGAATGAGAATTTACACTGTCGGCAGAGTTTTGTCCAGTTGGATCGCTTTTCATGATACGGTCCCTGTGAATAACGTAGCCTCCCATCATTGATCTTTCTACATATAAGTGCTGATCCACGTCTGTGATCAGATCTTTTTCTTCTTTACTAATTTTAAAATTAAATCTATCACCAGATCTTGAAAAATAATCTGAAGACGATTATTTGAAAATCTTGAAGACGAAAAGTTGAAAAATAATAACCTAAATCCAACCCAAATTCCGAATACATTTCATCCATGTTCTTACAGACAATATCCAATAGTGTCAGAACATCACTTGCCAAGTACATTTTGCAATAATCCCACCCATTTTTACATCCTCCCTCTGCCCAAACCCTTTTGGCAAATTCATAGTCGGCAGTGGTGCATTGGCTATCATTAAGTAAATTAAAAAACGCTTCAATGGGTGGTAGTTTCTCCTCACTTAGCCTCAAAGTGGAATTGCAGTAATCATACGCGTATACCCCCTTACACGTTAACAATTCATAAATTTCATCACCTGGAAAGCGCTGTTTAAGGAGGGGTAAACTATCAAAATTGTCGCTTTTCGGTACTAGAATCAATTGGCTTAGAGATTTGGGGGAAAAAACTGAAGGAGTCTAAAAAACGGATGTTATTCAAGCGAGTCTGTCCATTATTTACTGTTTTCCATTTTAATTCTAAGAGAAGCAACTTCTCAGATGATTTGGGTATGATATTTTATCCACGCACCATCTACAGTTTCACGTTTCTGCATACGTACCAATGCTGGTAAAATAAATTTCAAATCCTAATTGGAATTATGTATAAAAACAGGTATAAAATATTGTTGATTTACGTTTAATTGCACGATCGACGGGCCACTCCACAAAAGTTACGCCCTTCTGATGCAATTTAGGGCCATAAATGATCGTGGTGGTGGACCTTCACCCTACCTCCTTTCCCCTTACCCCTTTCCCCTTACTCTCTTTACTAACTTCAAATTTCCCCTTACAAACCCAACATATTTTCTGATTTTCAATGTCCAATTGATTCTCCGGTGATAGAATCATAGGACAATTTGTGTGACTCAACCATGGCATTGCATTATTTACTGTTATAATAAGTTTAGTCAAGGTTGTGCCCATATACTCCTCCCCAGCCAATGTCTCAACTACATCTAACACTTGCAAGGTATTACTAGAGTCTCTTTGAGTGTGGGTGTAAGATACTGCCATGGCATGATTTTCTTTAATATGATTTGAATACGTTGGATCGTTCACAACTGTGATTTAGCTTCGCATTCTAAGCTGATCTTATCACTCTGCAAGAGTGAATTCTGGAAATTTCTTAAACGTAGAATTGCCTTGCTGCCTAGACTGCCGCGTAGACTAACCGTTTCCACCGACTGGCATCCATGAAGTTTAAAGTGTTTCATGTGATTCTTTAGGTATAATTCAGTCCAAAATCTAGATAGAGACGTTGGACAATAGTAAACTACTCCATGTGTTTTTACCTCCCCCAGAACCTTGCTAATATCTAAAATTGGATTAAAAAGTTCAATTGAACCATGTTCTGTAGCCGGCGTATAAAAAGTCATATCCAATGCGTCACTGATTCAATTGACGGAGGCCTCATTGGAAAAATTACTCCCTTTTTATTAGTGAAATAACCCTCCTCAAGATCCGTTTCATATTGTAACACCGTAATACCAATCTTTAATTGAACCTTAGCCCGTTCAAAAATATCTATTCCCCTAAATGTTACTGGATATTTACCTTTTCAATCTACTTTAGGAAACTCTTCCTTCACTCCACCTCCATCAGCTGCCAATTTGTCCAACTTTGTCTTAGAATTATTATCTTGTAGGGGTCGGTAGTTTGCGATAAGAAATGCATACATGAAACACTGTTGCCCTGTTTCGAAACCGATTCGTTGCACACCCTTACATTCTTCCAAATCTAGATTATCAAGAAATCTGACAATACAATGCCAATTCCCGCCGATGGAATACCCTATGGAAATTGTATATTGCATAATTTATTTCGATAAATCAGTGTTTACATAAATAGAATATTGGTGAGAACTGGCAACAACCTCTCAAATTATATGCCCTATATACAGTTTATGTTGATGACACCAAAATCATACAAGGAATTGAGGTGTTCATCCAATGGATATGAATATATTACAGATACTGATTGTAAAGATGCACTTGAAAATGCAACAACTAGTGAATTACATTTAGTGGGGAAAATAAATCATGAGATATTTAATATACCCCAATGGCTACCACCAAATATTGAAGTGGATATAAAATTTATGCCTGCTCCATCCAATTTCATTTTAAGAAAGAAACTTCCTGCCATATCTTATGTAACACTCTTTCTCACCTCGGCAATACTTAATGTGCGAAAGTAATAGGTTATTAGTTCTGTTGTTTTGACAGTGGAAAAACTGAAAGCTAGTGGAAATAATATTAAACTACTTGTTCCTCATACAATCATCAATCACCGTCATATTACCACGGGCTCACGCACCTTCACCGACTCATCATTTATCAATGGTGAAATTCCTTTAAAATTGGCATTGGCATTTATAAACAGTGCTAGTGCAATAGGATCGTGGACTAGTTGCCCACATCAATTTGAAATGTTTGGACTTTCATCTCTTGTGTGTAAAGTAAATGGAATCCCACTCTACAATTTATATTTTGATAAATCCTATAGGACACTGTATGAGCTGACAATGCAATTCCTAGATCGAGATTCACAACTATTTGAAAATAGTATAACTGATACAAAGTTTGCTAAAACTCATGGTATCATTCTTCTGGACTTGTCTGGCACTCAAGATACGAGTATTGTACGAACGGGGAGTGTACGTTTAGAGGGTACATTTGCTGAGCCATTAGCGGTGAGTATTAAATTAATATCATTAAATGAATTTGAAACTTATTGGGAAATTCCTCCCGAAGGCAGTGTTCTACTAGACCTCCACCATGAACACAAATCAAATAATCAGCGTATTTAATATGGGTCCATATATGTCCAAATATAAATCTTATTGTATACCATGAGACTTCCTTGAAAAAATTCAAAGTGTTAACAATACCATTGTCATTGTCAATAGCAGTCCATCGAGTGTAAAGACAGGTCATTGGCTGTGCATCTTTTAAACAGCGAAGAATATAGAATTTTTTGTCCTCTTTACCTATCATATACATTCTATACTCCGCACATAAACAACTTTATTGAAAGCAGTGGGAAACGATTGTTCAAAACAGAAGAGAGTGCAGGATTTAACGACTAAAAGCTGTGATTTTCATGCACTACTATATTTCGTTTTCAGATGTCGTGGTTATACTTACAACCAGTTTTTCAACATTTAAGCAGACAATCCTCTCCTGGAACGACTTCATCGTGGAAAATATACTTTGGTACCTGTATAGTATTGATTTTAGCGCCCTACGAATAAATTTTTTTAAATGTATGTAAATTTGTTTATTAGTAAAAATAATGCATATATGTATAAAATGTGTATATAAAAATGACTTTTCCTCGTCTTTAGATTTTTTCTTCTACTGTGTATAGGCAAGTGTCGAGAACGACTAATGATGGTAGATTATTTGAATTTACTGTATATTGATCATAATTGGCCGCAAAGTCAGGGTTGCATTTTCAACAGTACAATGTAACTTCACTCTTATTGTACCTCTTTTATAGTCAATGATGCTTTTTTCATTTATACTGAAAAATTAACGTGTTTCAATTTTTCTATTTAAAGCAATATCATATACAGTGTTTTCAAATGATGAATCACATTCTGTAACAGCTAAAAAAATCAGTAGGTTAATAGTCATAATAGCCATTGTCTTCACAACGATGACGTAGAAACCAAATTGTCGTGTTACTCTAACAGTTGAATCGTAGACCTGATTCTTCCTTCCATTATAATTTAAAACCACGGTGATACCAGTCTCTCAGAAATAAACTACAATCTCATTTAAGGTTCTGTCCAATCCTACCAGGATAGGTATTCTCCCACTGATCATATTTATCATAGTGACGATTGGAGCATAAATGTCCTCAAGGGTGAGAGTCACAAACCTCTTCAAGACAGGAATTATAGTCTTCAAATCGTCCTGCTTTTCCTTAATGCAATTTACATGAATTGTATAATCTATTCTTTTCATTATATTCATCAACAATTTTACAATTCTCACATGATGACAAGCTGCCCAGTGTATGCATGCATAGTAGGCATGTATAGAACATTTTTCCCGTGTTAACTCTCTTACAGCTACGAGACACAGCTAGACTAACCAGGATTCTTTCTACTTCAAGAATACTGGGTAAACTACTAAAAACTTAAGAAGAAAAAGAACATTTTCGACTTCGAAACATTTTTATTATGTATATAGTTACAACAATAAAATATTACACAATTACTGATACAACTTATTCTCCTCAATATATTTCAGTATTGCATTGAAAGCAGCTTGAAGTCTATGTATATACACTATATAAAATTTCTCTGCAAAGCATAACTGTTCTTCCAATTTAAATTTACTCAATGATATCACATATCTTGCATACACACACCATATTCAAGGCTTAGTAGAGATCCTCTTGTAATTTCTACTGCTATGTATGGTACTGTCATCTTTGTATCATTGCTGCTGCTACCAACTGCACTATCAACTTCTAATAGTATAAACATAAGTAGAAGGGGAGGTGCTACTCCCAGGACTCACCCCTGCTGCCACCTACAACTTTTTTACATAGTTTAATGAGGACAGGGTCAATGACCTCTTTCTCAATGGTCTCTTTCTCCAGGTGTGTTTTTGGCACGCTCTCAGCGAATGTTATGCCGTCCAGGAATTTGGAACACCTGTGCTGTCGACCTCAATTCACCTATCGTGAATCAATAATTCCCCTTAGAAACAACAAATTAATTCCCCTTTCTTGAAAGATCAATCAACCAATGACATCACCTGTCAGACTTTAAAAATTTTCGCCTAGAAACGATTCTCCAGGAATAGATCCAAGTCATTAATGTCTTTGCCTCGGAAACAACTCTTTTGGTCAAACTCCAAAGGATATTAATAACGAAACGCCATGGAAACAATTCTCCAAGAAACATCTTATCGATGAATTGTTTTAGCGCGGGAATAAGGTTTCTTATTAATTTGAAATGCATTAGCACAGAGATGCCAAAAACAAAAGGAACACGCTGAATTACGTTTAGGGATTATTTGGGCGAAACTGTTTTAGACAGGTTATGGAATTATTTCGGCGAAACAGTTAGAGACATTTTAAAAGATGATTTTTGAAGAAATTTTGGAAGAGGATTTGAGGGTGAAACTCTGTGGTCGTTATAATACACAAGTTTCATTTGAACAGTGTTGTGAGGTCCTCTACCACAACCCCAAAGGGTTCCGATCCCCCTACCCCAACCCCGAAGGAAGCCCCAGGCCCTCAAAGGTCCACCGGGCTCCCAAAGGGCCACCCGGCCCTCAAGGGTCCCCCAGACCCCCCGGGCACAAAAGGGCCCCTCCCCCCTTTGGCCCCCAAAGGGCCCCTCCTCCCCCTTTGGCCCCCAA
>JAQQPU010008721.1:19500-34798 GCA_029168905.1 Artemia sp. Kazakhstan ARC1039 | reverse complement strand
CCCTTCCATCTGAAGTGCCCTACTCTAAAGGAAAAAAATAAAACAGTACATTGTGCCAACATTGTTCTTATATTCCCTCAGGGCATAACTTAAAACCCTTGCCCCGAGGGTTTTCTATCCGGAAATCAACTACGCTGAACAAAATGGTTATTTCAAAATTTTGATTGGATGTGTTTGGGAGAATGATGGGCCTGGGGGGGGGATAGTTGCCCCCCACGCCCATGAGTAAGGCTCATGACCCTTAACATGAGTAAGGCTCAAAACCCCTATGCCTTCCCAAGGCCAGAACATAATTTGCACTTTACTGAAAAAATATAAATGTTTTTACTTTTATAACTTTAATAAATCAAATAATATTAACATTTTGATCACTAAATATCAGTATATGTATATTAAACTGACAATGCACATTCATTTGTATTTTTTTCAGTAAAGTGCAAATTATGTTCTTTTGTGCCTTGGGTTTTGTGCCTTACTCATGTTAATTTCTTCTCGTCTTGAGTTTGACTCGATTATTTATTGTAATTTCTGTTCGTTTTGGGTTTCATTATTTATTGATGCTGATTTGTGGTAGTTTCACGCTTGGTAGATTATTTGATTTGATTTTTGCTCATTTTGGTTTAATGGAGTTCTTTACTTTTCTTTGAAAAACTTTTTTTGTCTAAAAAGTTTTTTTGATTAATTTTTGTCCGTTTATATTGACACAGTCTTTTCAGGGAGAAAGAAAATAATACAACTAAATCTTTTCTTTTTTTTATGACTATAGTTTGGCCTGCTATTTGTATGCTGGAGAAAAATTTCAGCAATTTTTAACAACGTACACCCCTTTAAAAATCTGGACACGAATAGTAGGGTTTAATTTAGTTTCATACCTCCTGTAGTTGACCTGAAATAGAAAAGTTAATACCATTCGCAAAAAAATCGGTTTAATTTCTTTGATTGCTTGGATACACTTACACTATTTTGATTTGGTTAAATTTTAAGAGCAGAAGTAGCCCCGAAAGTTTGAACATAATGCCCTCAGTCGTTATTGGGGCTAGTTGCCCTCCAATCACTTTCGACTATTAAAAAGGGCACTAGAACTCTCAATTTCTAATCGAATGAGCCCCTTTTGAAGTTTCTACGACGACCCCTTCCATATGAAGTGCCCTGCTCTAGAGGAAAAAAATAATGCATAGTACATGGTGCCAACATTGTTCTTATATGCCCTCAGGGCATAACTTAAAACCCTTGCCCTGAGGGTTGTGGGGGAGTGTCCTCCTCAAAAACATATTTTCTATTTGGAAATCAACTACGCTGAACAAAATGGCTATTTCAAAATTTTTATTGGATGTGTTTGGCGGAATGATGGGGTTGGGAGGGGGGTTTGTTGCCCTCCAATCACTTTCGACTATTAAAAAGGGCACTAGGCCTTTCAATTTCCAATAGAATGAGCCCTTTTTGAAGTCCTTTGAATTTCCTATCAAATGGGCTTTCTTTGAAGTTTCTACGACAACGCCTTCTTTAAAAACCTTATATGAGCCCAGGGCATAACTTAAAACCCTTGCCCTGAGGGCTGTGGGGGAGTGTCCTCCTCAAAAACATATTTTCTATCTGGTAATCAACTAGGCTGAACAAAATGGCTATCTCAAAATTTTATTGGATGTGTTTGGGGGAATAATAGGCGTGGGGGGCTAGTTGCCCTCCAATCACTTTCGACCATTAAAAATCACATTATCCCTTTGAATTTCATACCGAATGAGCTTTTTTTGAAGTTTCTACGACAACGCCTTCTATAAAAAGCTTATATGCCCCAGGGCATAAATTAAAACTCTTGCCCTAAGGGTTGTGGGGGAATTTTCTCCTCAAAAACATATTTTCTATCTGGAAATCAACTACGCTGAACAAAATGGCTATCTCAAAATTTTGATTGAATGGGTTTGGGGAAATGATGGGCGTGGAGGGGGGGCTTGTTGCCCCCCAATCACTTTCGACTATTAAAAAGGGTACTAGCCCTTAGAATTTCCAATCGAATGAGCCTGTTTTGAAGTTTCTACGACAACGCCTTCTATAAAAACCTTATATGCTCCCCGGGCATAACTTAAAACCCTTGCCCTGAGGGTATTAAAAAGGGCACTAGAACTCTCAATTTCCAATCGAATGAGCGCCTTTTGAAATTTCTACGACGACCACTTCCATATGAAGTGCCCAGCTCTAAAGAAAAAAAAAAATAATAAATAGTACATTGTGCCAACATCGTTCTTATATGCCCTCAGGGCTTAACTTAAAACCCTTGCCCCGAGGGTTGTGGGAGAGTCCTCAAAAACGTATTTTCTATCTGGAAATCAACTACGCTGAACAACATGGCTATCTCAAAATTTTGATTAGATGTGTTTGGTGAAATGATGGGCGTGGGGGGGGCAGTTGCCCTCCAATGACTTTCGACTATTAAAAAGGGCACTAGCCCTTTGAATTTCCAATCGAATGAGCATTTTTTGAAGTTTCTACGACAACGCCTTCTATAAAAACATTATATGCCCCCAGGGCATAACTTAAAATCCTTGCCCTGAGGGTAGTGGGGGAGTGTCCTCCTCAAAAACATATTCTCTATCTGGAAATCAACTACGCGGAACAAAATGGCTATCTCAAAATTTTGATTGGATTTGTTTGTTGGAATAATAGGGGTGGGGGGGGGGCTAGTTGCCCTCCAATCACTTTCTACTATTAAAAAAGAGCAATAGCCCTTTGAATTTCCAATCGAATGAGCCTTTTTTGAAGTTTCTACGACAACGCTTTATATAAAAAAACTTATATGCCCCCAGGGCATAACTTAAAACCCTTGCTCTGAGGGTTGTGGGAGAGTGTCCTTCTCAAAGACATATTTTCTATCTGGAAATCAACTACGCTGAAGAAAATGGATATCTCAAAATTTTGATTGGATTTGTTTGGGGGAATGATGGGCGTGGGGGTGGCTAGTTGCCCTTCAATCACTTTCGACTATTAAAAAGGGTACTAGCCCTTCGAATTTGAGCTTGTTTTGAAGTTTCTACGACAACGCCTTCTATAAAAACCTTATATGCCCCCAGAGAATAACTTAAAACCCTTGCCCTGAGGGTTGTGGGGGAGCATCCTCCTCAAAAACACATTTTCTATCTAGAAATCAAATACGCTGAACAAAATGGCTATCTCGAAATTTTGATCGGATGTGTTTGGGGGAATGATGGGCGTGGAGGTGGCTAGTTGCCCTCCAATCACTTTCGACTATTAAAAAGTGTCCTAAAACTCTCGATTTCCAATCGAATGAGCCCGTTTTGAAGTCTCTACAACGACCCCTTCCATATGATGTGCCCTGCTCTAAAGGAAAAAAAATAAAGTGTATGTTGTGCCAACATTGTTCTTATATGCCCTCAGGGCATAACTTAAAACCCTTGCCCCGAGGGTAGTGGGGGAGTGTCCTCCTCAAAAAGATATTTTCTATCTGGAAATCAACTACGCTGGACAAAATGGCTATCTCCAAATTTCGATTTGATGTGTTTGGGGGAATGATGGGCGTGGGGGGGGGCTAGTAGCCCTCCAATCACTTTCGACTATTAAAAAGGGCACTAGCCACCCCAATTTCCAATCGAATGTGTCCTTTTTGAAGTTTCTACGACAACTCCTTCGATACGAAGTGCCTGTCGAAGAAAGAAGAAAAAAAACACATTGTGGCCACATCGTTCTTTACTTAGGCAGCGCTAGCGCGCTGCCTATGATAGTAACGAGAGACCGGATTGACGAAACTGTATTTATACCGAACCCATCTAATTTTTTTTAAGACTGAACTGAAAAAGTCTCACAGATAAGATCCCTAGGTCTTCCCTTAGCATAGATTAGAGACACACTGCTCCGTCTTTGCAAGGCGTCTTTGATCGGCTAAGTAACAGTAATTTGCACTTAGATCGGCTACCAACAATCAATTCCCCATAAGTATCCACGAGAGTACTATTCAAACCAAAAATATTTACCAGCGTAGATCAGAACTCTGGTAAAGTATTAACATTAAAAACTAGCATATAAACGTTAATTAGAAGCAGAGTCCTTTTATCAAATCTAATAAGCAGTGTCTGCAGCTGATTTTCATAAATTTCCAGCGGCTGAAAACTTAACTATACCTGTGTCACATCAAGCGCAGACTGCTTGATGGTTCGCCTCATAAAATATGCAAGTCGCACAAACTGGCATAATCCGTATTAAGATTTTCCAAAACACCAAAATCCAGCTTGAGTAAAATTGTTTCCTGAAGAAAGATCAGCTCATGAGTATCAAAACGTGTGGAGCGCCAGTTATAGCTATAGCCATGATTTGCTGTGTTATGTTACTCATAGAACTTCTGAAAACACTATATCAGCAGGCCAGAATATAGGTTTGAGAACTCCGTTTAAGTACATTTAAGAGTAAAGTGAGACTAATATATGCACTAAATTGACTGCCATTTTACTTGTTAGGTCACAGCTTTGGAGACAAAATCCTTCACATGGACAGTAGAAGTAGTTGCAATAAGCCTTGAAACAAATATTCTAGAACGAATCGCAGTAACTTACTTGAGACTATAATAAGGCTTAAGCGAGCTACTTATGGTATTTTGCAGTCTTCCACTAACATCAGAACTTCGCAACTCCTGTTTTCGCTATTTGTTTATTAGCAAAACAGCTATTCCTGTTTACGCTATTTTGTCGCTGAATAGGCTGTTGGCGCTGCTTCTGTAACAAGAAGCTCTTTAAAGTTAAATGACTGAAAAAGACAACATTTGGACCATTCTATGCCGATTCAGCGTTTTCATATTGTTATTGTTGTAGATGGCATTACAATCCACGATTCTTCCTGGAAAATAGAAACTATCATGTGAGGTCCATGCAGAAACTGGGTCAGAGAGCCGCTTGGCATAGAAATCACAGGAAGGCCTTGGGAGTTTAAAACATATAGAATTTAATGTGAGTGAATAAATTAAACATGAACCAAATGAAAACGTATAATCTTATCGAACTTAAATCGAACAGAAATAGAAATACTAATTAAGTTTTTTGGGTAAAAAAAGTTTCCTACAACAAATACGCTTTGTGACGTTAATTTTATTTTACTATTTTGAAAGGATGCTTTTTTCCTTATTTTATTTTGTTCAGCTTTATAGAAAATTAAGTTAAAATTGACACCTTAATTATGGGTTGACTGGCAATTTCCTCCACAAATTTCCTACACATTCGATATAAAAAGAATTAATGAGAATTTATGGCACAAAAGATTGAAGTTGCCTGGGCAACTCCAATAATTGCAGCACCTTTGGTCGACTTCGTCCACAAGAGTATTGCAGGTAGACCCCGGCGCCGCGCCGATGAGGGAAGAACGGCGGCGGCGGGGCCAAGAACAGCACGCCGCGCCGCGCCGCCGGTAAGATGTCGGCGGCGCGCCGCCGGCGTGATCAATGTTGACCGCAAACATTAATGTTTTCATCTGTGTTTCTCAAATCACAGCTTAAATTTACAACAGATTTGAGCCTATTCATGAGTTCAAAAATTCACAAGTCGCTGGCTGCAAACTGGTCTTCTTCGTTATTCATCAAGAGAAGTAGAAATCTGGTAGAAACGAAATGGCTGTGGCGTTTCAGAACCCTTGCATAATACGATTAGTTGAATTGTCTATTAGTTATGTATTCTTAACATAAATAATTATCAAAATTAGTAGTTTTTTTCATCGAGCATTACTGCATATACAACTTCAAATACCGTATCACAAAATTCGTCAGTTATCTGGGTAAAAACTTTGAATATAACTTTGAACTTGGAAGCTTAATTTTTTCATAATGCCCTTTGCCTATATCTGTTTTGTCACCTTTAAAACAGTTGAAATGGGTGACTTTGATATTGATTGTTTTTTTTTTTTTTGCTCTTTTGGATTCTTAAAAAGACTTCTTGTGTTAAAAACTGGTTTTTAATTACGATTTTAAAAAAATGCATTTTAAAGTTTTTGGCTTCTTTATAGAATATATGTCATGTAGGCTAAGGCTGAACTGCTGCTTTTTTATTGCTTTTGGCTACTCTTTTGGATATTATTCGTTTTTTTTTTCTTTTGGGGATTCATTTCAAATTATAAATTGATAAATACCTAATATCAGTCAAATTATAAACTGCATCTAATAGAGTAAATTTATCAAATTGAAAAATACATGATGAACGCTTCACATGAGAACACTTCAATTACAATGAAACAAAAAAAAACACTTAATGGTTTATTCGGTATGAAGAAAAATTAAATGCCAGCTATTTTCTGGTAAAAAATGAAAAGCTCATTCGTTTTAAATGTAATTAAATGAAATAATATGCAGACTGAAGTAGCTCCAGGAAGATGTTAAGATTTTCATCCTAGTTCGTCACTTTTAATCCAAGCAAAATGTTAGGACACTTAGTAACAGTTATTGAGTTTAAGCTTTGATTTCCAAATGCTCACAAAAATTACCAAATTTAAGAAAGTCGCAACAATAAGTCACCTGTGGTCAAAATACTCAGACTCCTCTTAGATTCCCACCCAGGCTCAAAGCTTCTGTTATGGTCATTTCCATGGAAATCTCCAAAGAGTTTCTTTTTAAAATAGCTTTCAAGCGTAGTTAGGGGTATTTAGCCTTTTTTTGCTTTTCTTCAAAGCTTTGAAAAAAGTGTTATAATATTCCAAATGTTACATTTGTTATATTTGTGCATAATTTTGGTAATCATTTGTGGGGTGATCGAATTTTTTAAACCACTGTAGATACGTAAGAACGTTGCAACATCTAGTACCCTGAGGTAATAAGACTGTCAAAGACTCCTCCTTGAACCTCCCAAATTGAAAGCTTTTATTATGACCTGGCCTTTTAATGTAACTTGGACACTGGACCAAGGGCGCCATTGTCACTCGAGCGCAACGTTAGGTGGGGATGTCGATATCGCTTTCGTCACACCAATTCGTTTTAGTGTGAATCTGCCTGGTACTTATGAATGAATGTTTTCAAATTAAACCCATTTTTTCATCAATAAGAAAAAAACGGGTTGGACGCATATGTCCCTTTCCCTTTGGAGATAAAACCATGCAAGTACTGTATCAAGTATAACTCACGAAAATTTTGTAAATTTTTTCCAACTTTTCAACTTTTTGGCATCCCTGCTTTCAATAAAAAAAAATCAAGGTACTATCACTTAAATATAATAAATCCCTATGTCCCCCCTCCCTATGGATACTATCTTGATAAGACATCGTCTCTGCTTTAAATAAAAAAAAATTAACATATTGGCACCCCTGCTTTCAAAAAAAAATTGAGGTAGTATCATTTAAATATGATAGCTCACTCCCCCCCCCCCTCTGGATAATACCTTGATGAAATGCCGTCTCTGCTTTAAATTAAAAAATAATAACTTTTTGGGATCCCTGCTTTCAATAAAAAAAAATCGAGATATTATCATTTAAATGTAATACCCCCCTACCCCCCTCCCTCTGGATACCTCCTTGATAGGATACCGTCTCAGCTTTCATTAGGAAAATAAGTTACTTAATAATTAACTAGGTCACTATATGGTTCAAACAAACACGCAAAATAACGTTAAACAGCTTAGTGTTCCTTGAAAAAAATTGAGGGTATGAGTAAAGGGGTACAAAGACAACAACAAAAATGTCGAAACTATTCAGATATACCTCAAATTATTGGAAAACTGAGTCATAGATTCGTCGTGGCATTCAATAAGATCCAAAGAATCTAATTAAAAGGGAGCACACACAAAAGCCAAATTAGGCCAGTAGCCTATGAGAAATTGCAAAATATCCAAGACAATGAACAAGTCTTAATGGGGGGCCCTGGGTCTATCAAAATATTTCAATGGTTTCCCAGGGAATTTGATATCATTTTTTTCTGCCTCCACTTTAAATGAAAATAATAATTATTCTTTTGGCATCCCTGCTTTCAATAAAAAAAAATAAGGTATTATCACTTAAAAATGATAGCCCCCTATCCACCCCCCTATAGGCAATAATTTACAATTTATTTATGAGTCATATTTTTTGGGGTAGCTTCCGAACATTAAAAAATTAAACATTCAGGCGTTCAACAATTAAGTATTAAACATTAAGAAAATCTTATCTAAAAACAGCAAAAAAAAAGTCTGCAAACCTACAATTCAGCTGTAGAAACAATCTGTCGGTTGTCAATTTCAAAATCCAACTGAAGGCTGAAGCTGTATAGTAGTGAATTCGTTCTATAGTTCTATTCGACTTGAAAATAAAATTCTTGACTACGAATGATGTTAGAAGTAGCGATTGGGAAACTACATTCGAAATGATTTAACCTCATTTCATAAAGACGATACTGTTTTTTGTCAACTTATGAAGAACTGTGTATATTGCAATGTTTGCAATTGCATTTTGCATCTGTCTGGTTTTTATGCAAAGTAACAAAAAAGAGACCAAAATTAATGAACAAGAGAGTAGTGAAGAATTATGGTATGCAAAGTAATATTTGGCAGGGAAAGTCACTGGTGATAAATCGCTAGGGGTGGCACCGCGAGTGCGTGATTTTCGGGGATTCGGGGAACAAAATTTTTTTTCGGGGTGACGCATAGATTTTCGGAGAAATACCCGAAAATTCGGGGATAGTGCAAACCCTTTTTGATTTCTAATCAGGAAAATCGAAATACTAAACCACACGAGAAGGAAAAGCTTCGACTTTGCGGTTGACGCAATAAAGAATTGCCGCAAAATTAATTTAAAGTCGACTGAACGCCGCCGCCTCTGTCGGCGGCGTCGCGCCTTTGGTGTGCCGGCGGCGTTACGACACTTCGGCGGTGTTCGACCGAGCCTCTCGTCGGCGGCGTTCGGTCGATCCGCCGGCGCGGCGCCGGGGTCTAATTGCAGGATTGTTGCTTGGATTTTGCTTCTTTTATCTTGCTCAAACGCTGCTATTGCCAATTGGTCAAAATGTTTATACTGATCTCCCCGTAGAAGATTTTTTCTTCAAGAAAAATAAGGTCATATTCCTAAAAAATGATCTCGAATATGCTGTTTCTGCTTAAAACCAACTTCATTCTTTATTTCCTTACATCAAATCAATTTTATTACTTTAAAAATCCGCCATGTGTACAAAGCTAATTCTGTTATCATTTTTTTTTTTTTTTTATCGAAACGTATCAATTGTTTCTGATTTATTTGGTAGAAAGACAATTTGGTTCCCGAAATAGATTTTATTTAGCCTTAAAGGCACATCAAAAAACAGTAATATATATTTAGCCTAATGTCTAACCCCTCCACCCTGTTTTTGAATGTGCTGTGCAATTCTTGCTCTAACGAAAATATAAGCAAGAGTTGGATGTGAAAACAAACGTTTGTGAGCCTCAAATGCAAATCAGAAACCAATAATCAGTACACCAATCAGCAAAAGTTGCAAGCCGATCAGGGGATCTTCTATTATTATTATTATTATTATTATATTATCATCATTATTTTCATGATTACCATTATTGTTATTATTATGGGTTGGGCCAAAGTGACTCACGGCTCTGGCCACAAAAGCGCTCTTCCTCCACAGCCATCCTTAGGGGGAGCTAACTTACACTTTCCCTATCCTCACTATATATTTCGACAGCTTTTGGACATTTCTGCCCCTAACTATGTCCTCCACCTTAATATCTGGCTTATGAAATATCTCAAACCCCGGCAATGACTTCTGTAATGAAGTCATAAAAGATGTTTATCAGAGTGGGGTTAAACTTTGGAATCACTTTCCTTGTTTCTTTATAGACCACTGTTCTCTGCCAATTTTGTTCTGCCCTCTCGTAGTTTCATCTCCTTATTGCCGCTTTCCAGCAGCTGTGACAGATGTGAACATAAGCCTCCGATGGTTAGCACGTCAGTGATCCCCCAATCTTAGCTGCTTCATCTGCCAGTTAATCACCTCTGGTCCTAGAGTATCTTGAAGCCCACATCAGTGAGCTTCCCTTTGACCTCTGTTCAATTCGACTTCCATTGGATGCTTGTCTCTTTGATGCTTCGTAGTATTCCAACTGACCTTTTTTTTTTACCTATTCTTAAAATTCTCAAGAGCCTTGAGGCATGCTAGGCATGGGCGCCAATAAGCTGAATTCCAGGGGGGGGGGCAAACTACGTCTAATTGCTACTTTGAATGCTATATAATAGAAATCTCAGAACAAAAATATAAAAATAAGGCAGCTTCATTCAGCCAGGGGGGCAAGAGCCCCCCCTGCCCCCCCCCCATATGGGTGCCCATGATGCTAGGTGGTCAGTTAATATTCATTTTGCTGAATTTCTTGTTTTCCTACATAATGAAAATATATTTCCTATTTCAACACCGGTTCAAATTATGTATGTTTTTGCAAGTTTCGCCTTACTACTCCAGAGAAATTTATGTAAGGAACTTTTTTTCTGTGTTTCTTTTCAAAGGATGATATTTTGAGATATCCAAACTCGGTTTCTAACTTATTATGCATCGATGTATGTTTGGATGAAATGTTAACTCGATGCATATTAGGTTAGGAATCGAGTTTGAATGTCTCAGGGACTTATAGAACTTTTATCGTTATGAAAGGAATTATGACCCCTATTATTTCTTTCCGTCCTTAATCAAAGAAAAGTTACCGAAGTTTTGAATTCTGTAGGCTTAAACACGTTTTTAACACAAAATTAGAAGTCTCCCTTAAACTCAGAATGCTCAAGTCATTTTGTAATTTCTGGTCGAATCACACGTTTGGACCAAAGGGAACTGAAAAGTAACGAAGAGTATGACTTTCCAAAGACAAGTTTTTTTTTTTTACATGTAGTGACCGTCTTGCTCATGAAAATTACAGCAGTTTCATAGATAGAGGCCAGAAATTTTATCTATCGATTCTCGAATATTTCGAATTTAACGGTACAATAACGGTTTAACGGTTTATATCTAGACGGTTGACGTTTTTTTTGTTTTTTTTTTTTTTTTTTTTTTTAGTGGTGATCATATCAAACCATTGGTCCTAGAAGATCGAGAGAGGGTTCGTTCAAATGGAAATCAAAAGTTTTAGTGCCCTTTTCAGTAGCCAAAAAGGTTGGAGGGCAACTTTCCTGCGGGGAGGAATATTCCACCGGGAAAGTTTTTCGTTGAGAGGAAACTTTCTGGGGAAATTTTATACGGGAGGGGGAAGTAATGGGGATATCCTGGCATGATTTATAAAACGGGCAGGAATTAAGTGAAAGAAAGTTTTTTTTCAACTGAAAGTAAGGACGAACATTAAAACTTAAAACGAACAGGAATTATTCGTATATGAGGGGGGCTATCCCTTCCTCAACCATCGCTCTTTACGCTCAAGTTTGACTTTTTGTCATAATCCTTCAAGAAAGACTGCTCAAACACAAGGGCCTTTGAATTTAAAAGAGAAGTATTTTTAAATAACTATGAGACTTAGCGTAAAGAGCGAGGGTTGTGGAAGGGGTATCCCCCTCATATACGTAATAATTTCCGTTTCATTTTAAGTTTTAATGTTTCTTCTTGCTTTCAGATGAAAAAAAAAAACTTGTTCTTTTATTTAATATTGAAGAAGGAACTATGATTACATTCGTTTTTCTATTTACCGGGGAAATGGGAAAATGGCCGGAGATGAGAATGTGAAAATAACTGTATTTTCTCAGTCTATTGAGGTTTTTCAATTAGCCGAGTTCCTATCCTGGTAAAACAGATTTTTTGTTTCTCTGCTCAATTTAACCTGATATTTAATAACGTATGAAAAAAGGTGGAACGGAAATAAGAGAATGGATGAAACTGAAATTGGATTAAAGCATATAGTTTGCAAAGTGTATGTTTATGTCGTTAGTCGTGAAACGATTTTAACTATTTTTATGCGAACATGAATTTTGCTTAATTAAAGAATAAAAGACACAGGGATGGTTGAGTGTCTTTATTGACTTGCAAAGGCTGCAGGGTTTCGTCAAAAAGTTAAAATTTGATTTTAATATTTGAGTTTTGATAAATTTTGACGATTGTAATCTTCCAATGGGTAGGATATTTTATGCCATACTATTGAAAACAGCTTGGGAAAAAATAACGGATTTTATCATGCACTTTTTGGCCAATATTTTCTAATTTTCAGTGAGAGGTTCATCAGATGAGAGATCCTGCCTGCTCATCATTTGGGGGAATATATTTAGCCTAAGCATGGCCGTATCCACGACATTTCGAAGGATTCAAAACCCTAACACCCCCCCCCCTCCGGATAACGCCTTTGAGCCTAGGCGCGTCAGAATGACAGCTCCTCTCTAATTTTTGATTAACTAGTCAACACAAGTTTTTCAGCTGGAAGTTAGGAGCGACATTAAAACTTAAAATGAACCGAAAATTCCGTATATGAAGGGGGCTGCCCCTTCCTTAACCCTTAGTCGTTATGCTTAAGTTTTGTAGTGCTTTAAAGCTTCTTATTCCCCAGGGAACGGCTCTTGCATTTCAGGCGTCGTTCTTAATGGATTGTGCCAAAAAGTCAAACTTTAGCATGAAGAGAGAGGGTTAAGGAAGGGGTAGCCCCCCTCGTATTGGGAATAATTTATGTTCGTGTTTTGTACTTAAGTTTTAATGTTTGTCCTTTCTTTCTTTTGAAAAAGTACGTTCTTTTTTACATTTAATTTCTCATCGTTTTTGAAATCATGTCAAGAAATTCGCCTCCCCTCTCTGTAAAAAAAAAATCCTTTACAAAATCTCGCACCAAAGACAATTTCCTTCGCATAAAATTCACCTCTGCTTAAATTCTCTTCCCAACTGCAAAATTCTCCCCGAACAATTCCTTCCTCGCTGAAAATTCTCCCCGGACAATTTCCTCCTCGCTGAAAATTCTCCCAGACATCTTCCCCCTGGAAAATTCTCTTTACTTTCATTCGATTTTCTTTAATATTTTATTTAATTTGTGATCATTTCTCAAATCATAGCAGGAAGAAATCATGTCCCGTGAAGAATTTTCACCGAAGAATCCCCCCCCCCCTCCATGAAAAATTCCTCTTCGAAAAATTTTCGTGTATTTACCAATAACAACAGCTATATGGGAACGACATGCAAATTATAAAAGCTCCCCTGGAAAAGAAATATAGGAGGTACATATTCTCCTCTGCCCCCTCCCCCAATGGACGTCAATGTTGGGCAATAAGGTTTATACCTAGACATTGAAGTCTCACTAATCATGCATTTGAATTCGAGTTTAAATAATCACACTTGTGTCGTAAATGTGTCATCTGCTTCAAACTCCGTAAAAGAAACTGCAGGAAACCTTTGCTTCTGGCATGGAAGAAAAAATGTTAGGAGCTCGCAAAAAAAAAACTATCTCCCTGTAGTCAATTTTCAGTTATCACGTCGGTGGTTATTGTTTACAACTGCAAATTTGAGTGCCATTTTTAGTCACCAGGCTTATGGTATATTGTAAACGGGTACGGCAAAAATCGTTACCATTTTCTCCTTGTTCAACCCAGCGAAACTTAAAGCATCCTCCTTAAAAATTTCATCTCCGTGGAAAATCTTCTCTTTCTTGCATAAACTTCCCCCAGAAAATTTATCGTATATTTCCCAATAAGAAATACCCTGTGCAAACGTTGTGCACAACTGCATAACTTACATCTCTTTTCCTAGGGCCTGTGGGGGGTCGTGTCATCTCCAGATGTATAGTTATCGGACTTTTCAACCATGTTGAATCAAACGGATATCTCAAAATTATTATCAGATTTCTTTGGGGAATAGGGGGGCGAGGGAGTTGGGCTAGTTGCCCCCCGATGTTTGTAGTAACCTAAAAAGGGCACTAGAAATCTTAATTTCCGTTCAGATTTGCCCTTTCCCAATCTTCTAGGACCATTGGTTTAATACGATCACCCCTGGGGAAAAAACAAACAAATAAATACACATCTGTGATCTTTCTTCTGGCCAAAAAATTTAAAATTTCCAGATTGTGTAGAGAAGGACTTGAAACCTCTACAATAGGTCATACTGTTATACGCTGAATCTGATGGTGTGATTTTCATTAAGGTCGCTTGACATTTTGGGGGTGTTTCCCCCTTTTTGAAAATTAGGCAAATTTGCTCAATTTTGTTGCTTATGATGGGTAACATTATAATTAATTAATTTTGTATATTTTGAATCAGCATAAAAAGCTAATTCTTTTAATGTATTAATTGTTATCAAAATTCCTTGTCTTAGAGTTTCGGCTACTATTCGGCCGAGTCGCTTCTTAGTTATAGATTGTTACCACGCGCTGTCTGAAAAATGTAATGTAACAGAAAATATCAGATTCATATGTTTGCCTAATCAGAAGGGAGGGGGTGTTCGAGGAACACCTCATAACAACATTTGTCCAAAGAACCTCCCTTACAAAATATAAAAATTTAATTTTTAGGCTTAAAAGAACCTTTTAGTAATTAACTGATAGGTTTCATTCAGTTATGGGTAAAAATATAAAAATAAAACTTAAAAAAAATGAATAAGTATGCATCAACAAATGCACCGGAAAATTAACCAGATAACTGGACTCCTATTATTATTCATTGTAAGGTTGTCGTGAGAGGATTAAGTTGTTTTTTTTGTTTTGTTTTTGACATGACTCTTGAAACGGTTGAGGAACGATGCCTTAGAGAATGTTAAATTGTTATGCAGTTTAGAAAACAGTTCCGTAAATGTCCGTCAGAAATTTACTTTACTTTAATGTTATGCAGTTCAAAAGCCGTAAGAACTTCGGAAGTGGTCAAACGTATTTCCACGTGCGCCTAAAAACCTTCTCCATACATTGTAAACAAAAGTCTGCCGACTATAGTCGGTCAATTAAGATGACTAGTCCATATCAACGGATCAAAAGAGATTTCGTCACGATTTCCTGTTTAGGTACTTACTATAGCTGTTTAACAATAAGACTTGAGTTTTTCTTTTCTTTTGCAGTGTATTGAAACATATTAACAAAAAGCAAGTGTGCGCATTTTTCACTAAATAATTAGTTAAATATAATCAAAACCAGCATTGTCCCTTTCCCCTTATTTTCGGTTGTTTGTTGTATGAGCTAATGAATTTGTCACATCAAACATTCATATTTATATTCTGGTAAATCTTTTTCGTTTGTTTTGTTTTTTGTTATGAACTCACAAGTGTCTAACATTTATAGTGATTGTGTATAATATTGGCAACACCAATTGTTATTTGCAAATGGCGTCATTTAGTGTTTGTTCATTCTATCCAAAATTAAGTAGTTCATCTAATTCGACTTTGGTCCACTAGACCTTCTATAATTTCTACTTTGTATTTGAAATCCACAACAACCTTTAAGAA
>JAQQPU010008721.1:0-14500 GCA_029168905.1 Artemia sp. Kazakhstan ARC1039 | reverse complement strand
TAAAATTTTCGGACATCACTGCACACAAAAGAGAAATACATGTATAATCCGTTCGGACGGGTCAGAACGACCAATGTAAGGGTTGTTGGAATAATGGACATTTGGGCCTAGAAATACACTTCCTCAAAATCTAAAGAACTTCCCTAAATAATCTGATACCCATCCCTAACATTTTGATTATAAGTACTTAAATCTCTTTTTACTATTTAATTTCGTCAGAATCCCTACTGCTAATGCTAACGATTCATCCCTCTACCTGGCCGCCCGAGGCTCCAACAGCTCCCAACTTGCCCTTTCCCGCATCTTGTCCAGTTCACTCTTTACTCCTTCACATGAACTTCCAGTTTCCATTATATTTTACGTCCGATCTCTTCCCTCCCCAGCCTTTCGTCTCGTCTCATCTGGATTTCTGAAACGCTCGTTTTTGGGCAGACTGTGATCTTTCATCCTTAAAAGCTGGCCTGATCACATTAACTTTTCCATTCGCTTAAGCCCTAGAAGGGCCCGGCCTGGATTTACCAATAGGCCCACTAAGCCTGGGCCTAGGGGTGCACAGCGCCAGGGGGCACAATAAATTATCATTCGGTGATTCATTTCTTAACAATAACTGGAGTGATGGGATTCATCGTCCAAGTAAAGTAAGTAAGTAAGTATGATGGCACTAGACCCTTAGGGTTCAAACCGGTGGTGCTGATCTCCGTTTTGTGGTCCTTCAGCCAGGAAGTGCAATGGGGGGGGGGCAGCCATCCTGTGATTTCGCACATCCTCCTTGCTTACCTTCCCCAGGTCTCTCCAGGTACCCATTTAGACCATCGACCAAGTGCCAGGCGCACTCCGTCGCGGAGCTGCTTATTCACAGAAAATTGATTTTATAAGAACACAGGAATTCCTTGGCCACTTGCAAACTGCCAGATGTCTCCCAAGAATGGCAGCTGAGAGTTTGGTAACACCTTCCTTTTCCATTACTTTTGGCTCATCAGTTGCGTTTTGTTCAGTGCTTCCACTATCCCCGATTTTTGGGGGATTTCTCCAAAAATCACGCAAAAACCGAGCGGCTAAAACGCTTGGGCCTAGAAGTGTCAAAGCTTTAAATCCGGCCCTGAGTGGGATCGAGCCATAATTTTCTCTAGAACCCTATTTAACTAGAATATTGTTTGATATTCAACCCCTCCATCTGCCTGTGAAGCTTGTAAAAAGAAAATTAAAGAGTTTATTCTAAATTAAACTTATTACGCTTACCTTGAAATTAAGTTCTTCTGAGCTTTTAGTTTTATGAAGTAAAGGGACAACTAAATCACTATTTGTGGCTTCCTTAAGATTATAGTTGCATTTATTCAAAATTCTCGTTTTGTCTTAGCAAATTTTTTCACAAGTTATTGTTCTTAACTTGCAATTAGTATTAACAAATTACAGGTCGGTTTTACTAGAAAAAAGTTGTTGTGAAGAAAATTTTCATTCATTTTTAAATAATTTCCATTCTTCTTATTAGCAATCATCTTACGTTGATGTCAACACTTCGCACCGAAAGTCTTATCACGATTTTCATTCCAGGTTACAAATGTCCCTTTTGTATCCTTTTCTGTTTTCTTTTCTGAAGGAATATTGATAATTAGTAGAAGATGAAGGGACAGAATAAACAATAGGATAGGCAGGACGGGGATTGTGTTAAAATAGATACGGGAAGAACTTCTTAATTGAGAGATTTCTTGACAATAGAGGCCTGCTTGAGAAAAGATAAGGCACACCAAATCAATAGGGTTTTAAGTGCATCTTGAAATAAAAGGATGTAAATTTATGCAAGATCAGAGTTGCCAGCTGCTGAATGATATTCTTCTGCGATAGCTGACATCACTTTCGTTTTAAAAACCTATTTGATATTAGTAGTTTCAGTGCATCTTTGTGCGTAGTTGAACGAACTGCCTGCAATAGTTATATTCTCTTGTAGACTCCAACTATTATATGTTCCAAAAAAATTCAGGGACGCTTGAGATTTTTGCTCAAGGAACAAATGGTCCGAGATAACTTTAAATCTCTTTTTAAAAAGATTTTAGTTTCTAGAAATATCAGCTCTGGTAAGGATTGGAACAAAGGGCTTAGCTGAATTTGATTTTTGGCCGTTTATTTGTTAGTCATTTTTGGAGCTGTGTCCTAAAAGGGGTGGAATGCGGTCCATCCAGGATGTAAAAGTCGTTAGGTTACTATTTTGATTATTAGACATTTAAACCTTCAAACGAAATGTCGGAATTTTCGAGGACGTCCTACAAAAATTACAGCCTTGTAAACTTTTCTGCGGCTATTTCTAGAGAATAATTAAACCATATTCTTCATGGCTAGAAAATTTATATAGAAAATATTAATCTTGAATAGTGTCGATGCTATTCTAGGCTACAACTCTGAGCTAAGAAGAGAAAAACGGTATTGAGAGACTGGTTAGTAGAGTGAATAGCACCTACATTCAAAAATCTCCAGCGGTTGCGTTTTATACCTCTTAGCTACTCCTGGGTGTCTTTGGCCAACTATCATGAAAGTACACACACCTACGCTACCACGAGTTGGCTGGAGCGCTATAAGTGATGATAGCAAAGAATATATTGTCATACTGAAATTGACAAAAAGTGGCTCATACAAGATTAAAAACTCATAAATGAATTATATACTCTTAAACCTTTATTACGTATTTATTATTTGTGTATCCACTTTTTTGCAAGTGACTTTCTTGAACTTCTCTGTTTTTCCAATTTGCTTTTCTTTTCACTATCGTTAAATAATCTTTCAATATTCTTAATATATTCTATGGCAGCAACCTAGTTACTATGGCCACTTTCCAAAGTAGTAGACTTGGTCATAGTTAACTCGATTGTGCAACTTATTGTTCCAAGGTTTTTAATTCTTTTAAAGTATTATAAAATTTTAAATCTTTAATTCTTTGGCAGAACATGACCTAGCCATCTCAATCTTTCTCTCAGTATAACCCTAGAAAGTAGGATAGAACTTCGTTTTTCTTACTGCGTACTGTTTGAAATATGGTTAGCTAAACGGGTCCCCAAAACAATCCCTAGACGATCTCTCTGGAAAACATCTAACAAATCCTCCTCCGTCTTTCGGAGCGCCCACAGAATCATATTTGAGCACTGATATCACTTTAGCTTCCAATATTCTAATCTTAGTTCACAGACTTATCTTCTTATTCTTTCAAATTTGTTTCAACTGTGAAAAAACTCCTTGGGCCTTGGCTATTCTTCTTTTTACATCTTCGCTGCATCCATCGTCAGTACTAATAATAATTAAATAATTTTTTTTTTAACTGAAAGTAAGGAGCGATATTAAAACTTAAAACGAACAGAAATTATACCGTATATGAAAGTGGCTGTCCCCTCCTCAGTGCCTCGCTCTTTACGCTAAAGTTTTTTATTGTTTTAAAAAATAAATTTGTGAGACAGAGTCAAACTTTAGCATAAAGAGCGAGGCATTGAGGAGGGGACAGCCCCTTTCATATGCGGAATAATTTCTGTTCGTTATAAGTTTTAGTGTCGCTCCTTACTTTCAGTTAAAAAACTTATTTTTTATTTAATTTCTGAACATTTTTGACTTAATGGAGGTTTTGCTTTTAGCGCACCTTACATGAATAATTAAAACAAAATTTGCATTTGCATATTAATTTTACTTTTTTTGGTTAAATGGCTTTCTTGAAAGTTGTTTAATTTTATTTACGAACGTTTTTATTAGTAATAAATATACGTAACTTCCGAATTGACTTACGCAACGAACTTCTATATTCGTATATTTTTATTACGTATATTAGAGGGTTCGCCCCCTAGTCAATACCTCGCTCTTTACGCTAAAGTTCAAATTTTGTTCCAATTCTTTAAGAATGACCCCTCAATCACAAAGGCCGTTAATTAGAATAAATAAATCTTATGAAAATACTAAAAAAAAACTTTAGCGTAAAGAGCGAGGTATTGACTAGGGGGTGAACCGATTCATATACGTAATTATTTCTGTTTTGTTTTAAGTTTTGATGTTGCTCCTTACTTTTAGTTGAAAAACTTGTTGTTTTTTTTGTTTTTTTTCTGGTCGTTTTTTTAATAATGCTGGGAAATCCGGCACCCCCTTCATAGCAATGTCCCTTCCTCCATGAAAACTTTCTCCGTGGAAAGATTCTCCCACGTAGCCCCGAACCATCCACCCCCCCCCCCCTACCAGAAAAAATCCCCAGTGAAAACGTCTGTATATTTTCCAATAACCAATACTAAATGTAAACATTGCGCAAAGTTCATAAATTGCAGCCCTTCTCCCGGGGACTGTGGGGGATTAATCATCCTCAAAGACATTGTTATTATATTTTTAGACCCTGCTGAACAAAATGGCTATCTCAAAGTTTTGATCGGGTGACTTTGGGAAAAAATGAGCGCGGGAGGGGGCCTAGTTGCCCTCCATTTTTTTGGTCACTTAAAAAGGGCACTAGAACTTTCAATTTCCGTTCCAATGAGCCCTTCCGCGATATTTTAGGACCACTTGGTCGATACGATCACCCCTGGGAAGAAAAAAAAGCAAAAGAAACACAAATAAACACGCATCCGTACTTCTGGCAAAAAATATATCTATCTTAATCTTACTTCTTAATCTTACTCTATTTTACTTCTGGCAAAAAATACAAAATTCCACATTTTTACAGATAGGGGTTTGAAACCTCTGCTGTAGGGTTCTCTGATACGCTGAATCTGATGGTGTAATTTTCATTAAGGTTCTATGACTTTTAGGGGATGTTTCGCCCTTTTTTCGAAAATAAGGCAAATTTTCTCAGGCGTGTAACTTTTGATGGGTTAGACTAAACTTGATGTAACTTATATATTTGAAATCAAAACAAAAATTTTATTCTTTCGATGTATCTATTGGTATCAAAATTCCGTTTTTAGAGTTTCGTTTACTATTGAGCCGGGTCGCTCCTTACTTACAGTTCGTTACCTCGAACTGTTTGATACCTAGGTAAGTGAAGCTGTCCACTTGATCGGTCTTCTCAACATCTTACTTAAGTATTTTATGTTCATATAGTAAAAAGAAGCCTCTTGTTCCCATGCGAAGATACCAGTACAGTTTTTCAGCCTGCAATTTAATCGACATAAAGCCTCTGAAGATTTGATCAGCTTTGGTTTCTTCAACTCACAAACTATATTTAATTTAATGATATTTTATAGATTTACTCCATAAGGAGCCCCAGACTTAATTCTTTTTTTTCTGGAATACTATTTTTTAAAGAATAAACGCAATACCGACTTTCAATTGCCTTTTATTCAGCAATGCTCCAGTTTCATTTCGTTCTCTGCCTTAAAGAAATCAATTGACAATTATACTAACGATTTTCAATTTATTTTCATATGGCTCGTTGGAAAGATCTTTGGAAATTTTCGTGTCATTTGCAGACCAAAGCTAATTCTTTTTTTTTGTGTAAAAGTTGAGATTGAAAAGTTGGTCTCCATGTTTGTCCTGGGCGATCACTTTTGAGACGGTCTTTAACTTCCATAACCTTGAGGGAGAATTGGAATTTTTTTTAAAGTTCCTCGTTTCTTGCACTGCAAGCTTTCACTTTTTAGATTAGGCTTTTTCTTTTTTATAGAGTGAAATGCTCCGTGAATAAGCAATTGCGCTAGAGGCTAGTACTAATTGCCGTAATGGGAAAAAATACCAAAATGAAAGTAGATATTCGATATAATCATGGCAGACGAAAGAATTTGACCTGCCCCCCCCCCCCCCAAAAAAAAGCTCAAAAAGTAAAGTCCCAACGGTTAAAATCTTGTAATCTAAAATAAACAGAAGTCAAAACTAAAATCAGTTTCTTATTGTAGTTGTCTGTGGTAAGGTCAGACCGAGAATTTCCCTCTCCTGTTGGAAGATAAAATATGTAATTAAAAGCCGATTTTCTCATTTATTTGTTTATGCTCGCAAAAATACATTTTTCTGTATTGAAATAAATTCTGTTTGCTATTAAACTGTTTAGTTTTATTCGATATTATCGTAGTAATTTGAGTGTTCGATAAAGATCTATTTATAGATCTATTTTCTATAAAGAAGCTAATGTAATTCTGAGAAGGAGTCTCGGAAACTCATTCAAGAAAAAGGAATGATTTATTTTCTCTTTTAGGACCTTCAGACTTTGGGGACAAACGTTCCTAAGCCTCCAATTACCCTTCGGCTAATAGTACCTGCTTCTCAATGTGGATCCCTTATTGGAAAAGGTGGATCGAAAATTAAAGAACTTAGGGAATTTAGTGGTGCGAGTGTGCAAGTTGCCTCAGAGATGCTACCCAACTCAAACGAGAGGGCGGTTACCGTATCAGGTGTTGGAGAAGCTATTCCACAATGTATATACCAAATCTGCAAGATATTATTAGAAGTAAGAAATATATATATCTAACAGAACTTGCAAATTTAAACTAAATACTCTATATATGCATATGTATATGTTACCGTGAATGTCCGAAATTGGTGAATGTTGACATTCATTGGTGAATGTCCGAAATACCTTTTTTTCTCCTTGGATCTAGTCAGCATTGCCAGTCAAAATTTTTAGTTTTATGTAAGGTTTGGGTTAGGTTCGGTTTTTAACCCATTTCCGAGATTTATAGCCTAATTTAACCTAACTCAACCTAACCTAATTTTAACTTTTACCATCAAAGCTTGCATAAGACTGAAAAAGCTTATTCGCAAAGGTAATTGAATTCAACCAGAGAAAAAGGAATTTCGGACATTCACCGTGAATGTCGACATTAACCAGATTTCGGATATTCATAGTAACATATATAAAATACATAAAAAAAAGCTCAGAATTTGCTTTAGCTGGCCGAAAAAGCATGAAGTTAAACAGCTGAACAATAGGAGAGCTAAATATTGATGGTCGTGGGTATATGGTTTTCGATGTGCGTCAATGGTTGAGTGACGGTTGTGTATCATCAGTGTCTGCTAGAAAGACTGAAATTAATATTTAGCAATGCAGCATAATTTAAAAGGTGCTGATACTGGTGTTTGTGTGTATTGTTTTAAATCCATCGTTAAAGTGACTTGAGACATCGAGTAAGTCATTTGGAACTTAGCAAAATTATTTTGTATACGAGTATTTCACTTGTCAGAAACCGTCATATCCTGGCAGCGACGGTGCAGATGAACTTGAATCTTTCGGGGGTACGTTGTTTAGGCCGCGCGAACTTAGAATTAGTGTAGTTTTGTTGTTAGAAAGGAGGGGGTCCATGTTGGGAATAGTTTTAAGGTTCGGCCTTTTTTTCCGATTGAGTTCAAATTTTGATAGGATATATAGGGCCTATTATCAAATTTGGGCCTGTTCATAAGAAGTCCAAATGCACAAAAACAATAAAAAAATGGATGGGGGGGATAATAGGTATATTTCCCTGGTGAAAAAATCTCCGCTGCAGAAATCCGCCCGCCACCCATAAAAATCCCCGACATTCAAAATTGAGCTGCCAAAAAGAAAGTATGGCAAATAAAAATAATGAAGAAAAGAAGGAATTTTGGAATATTCTGCTTATATTTCAAAATTTAGGCAGAATATATGGTGTAGAATGCCCTATAGTGTTTATTTTTACATTTTAATCAATTTTAATTGTTTGTTTGTGTTTATGGGGGTGAATCATCATAGCAGGGTAAGAAAAAGGTTAAAGAAAATTTTTGAAAATTCTAATATTGAAAATTTCATATTTGAAAATATGAAATTAGTGGCAACTGTAGAAGAGTTGCATAATGATGGGAGCACACAGAGATAGGAGGCTGGAATTAAGAAATAAGAGTTAATTACTTCCCGGGGACTTGGTTTGGTTCTTACCAAGGCATAACTTACAACGACTGCCTCCGGGCTTTGGGGGGTTGTTTCGACACCAGAGTTTTTCTTATCTGAACTATTAACTATTTTTAACGAAATAGCTATCTCAAAATTTTTATCTGATGCATTTGGGGAAAAAGGGCGTGGGGGGAGTTGATTTCCGATCTCTTTTGACTCTTAAAAAGTGAACAAGAACTTTCACTTTCCAAACAAATTAGCTCTCTCTGAAGTATATACGAGCATCTGTTCCATGAGAGCCACATATGTCCCAGGGTATGAACTACAACTTTCAATTTCCAATCAAATGTGCCATCCCTGAAGTTCATACGAGCGTCCCTTCCATAAGTACCATATATGCCCCAAGGGCATAACTTTCAACGCCTGCCCCCGGGCCCCGGGGGCTGTGTCGACATCTGAATTTTTGCTATCTGACTTGAACTGTTTTTAACAAAATGTGTATCTAAAAATTTTTATTTGATGCATTTGACGAAAAAAGGGCGGGGAGCTAGCTGCCCTCCGATCACTTTTAACTCTTAAAAAATGAGATAGAACTTTTAATTTACAATCAAATGAACCCTCTCTGAATTTGATACGAGCACCCCTTCCATAAAAACCTTATGTGCCCCAAGGGCATAACTTACAATGCCTGCCCCCGGGCCCTAGGGGGTTGTGTCGACACGGGAGTTTTGTTATCTGACCTTTGAACTATTTTTTAAAAAATGGCTATCTTCAAATTTTTATCTGATGTATTTGGGGAAAAGGGTTTGGGGGGAGGGGGCTAGTTGCCCTCCGATATCTTTTAACTGAAAAAGTGAACTAGAGCTTTTAATTTCCAATCAAATGAGCCCTCTCTGAAGTGTATATGGGCGTTCCATCTATAAGAACCAAATTTGCCCCCAGTGCATAACTTACAACGCCTGCCCCCGGGCAGGCGTTGTATATGTTTTGTTATATGATCTTTGAACTATTTTTTTAAAAATGCCTAACTCAAAATTTTTATCGGATGTATTTGGGAATAGAAGGCGTGTGGGGGGATAGCTTCCCTCCAATCACATTTGACTCTTAAAAAGTGAACTAGAACTTTCAATTCCCAGTCAATTGAGCCCTATCTGAAGTTTATACGAGCATCCCTTCCGTTTGAACCTTATATTCCCCAAGGGCATGACTTACAACGCCTGCCCCTGGGCCCTGGGCGGTTGTGTCGATATTAGAGTTTTGTTATCTGACCTTTGAAGTAATTTAAAAAAAATGTCTATTTCAAAATTTTTATCAGATGCATTTGGGAAAAAGGGCTGTCTTTGGGCTGGGGGGGGGAGGGTTAGTTGCCCTCCGATCTCTTTTGACTCTGAAAAAGTGAACTAGACCTTTTCATTTCCAATCAAATGAGCCCTTTCTGAAGTTTATATGACCATCCCTTCTATAAGAACCATATTTGGCCCCAGGGCATAACTTAATAACTTACAACACCTGCCCCTTTGCCCCTGGGGGGGGTGTCAATCCCGGGGTTTTTGTTATATGATCTTTGAACTATTTTTAACAAAATGGCTACCTCAATATTTTTATCGAATGTATTTGGGGGAAAAAGGGCGTGGGACTAGCTGCCCTCCAATCACTTTTGACCCTTAAAAAGTGAACCAGAACTTTCGATTTCCAATCAAATGAACCCTCTCTGAAGTTTATACGAGTATCTCTTCCATAAGAACCTTATTTCCCACCAGGGCATAACTTACAACGCCTGCCCCTGGGCCCTGACCGGTTGTGTCAACATCGGAGTTTTGTTATCTTACCTTTGACATAATTTTATCAAAATATCTACCTCAAAATTTTCATCTGATGCGTTTGGGGAACAAGCGCTGGGGGGGGGGGGGTAGTTGCTCTCCGATCTCTTTTGACTCTGAAAAAATGAACTAAAACTTCTAATTTCCAATCAAATGAGCCCTTTCTGTAGTTTATACGAGCATCCGTTCTATAAGAACCATATTTGCACCAGGGCATAACTTACAACGCTGCACCCTAGCCCTGGGGGGCTGTGTCAACCCCGGAGTTTTGTTATGTGATCTTTGAACTATTTATAACGAAAAGGGTACCTCAAAAATTTTTGTCGGATGTATTTCGGGGAAAAGGCGTGGGAGGGGGGGCTAGCTGCCCTTCGATCACTTTTGATTCTTGAAAAGTGAACTAGAACTTTCAATTTCCAACCAAATGAGCCATCTCTGAAGTTTATACGAGCATCCCTTCCGTAAGAACCTTATATGCCCCTAGGGCATAACTTATAACGCCTCGGGCCCTGGGCGGTTGTGTTGACACTGGAGGTTTGTCATCTGACTTTTGAACTATTTTTAACAAAATACCTATCTCAAAATTTTTATCTGACGCATTTGGGGAAAAGAGGCGGGGGGGGCTAGTTGCCCTCCGATCTCTTTTGACTCTGAAAAAGTGAACTAGAACTTTTAACTTCCATCAAATGAGCCCTCTCTGAAGTTTATACAAGAATCCCTTCTATAAGAACCATATTTGCCCCCAGGCCATAACTTGCAACACCTGCCCCTGGGCCCTGGGGGTTGTGTCAACCTCGGTGTTTTCGTTATATGATCTTTGAACTATTTTTAACAAAACGGCTATCGGATGCATCGGATGTATTTTCGGAGAAATTGGCGTGGGGGGTCGTTCCTTACTTGCAGTTCGTTGCCTTGAACATCTACGCCGTATATTCTACATATATTTTGGAGTATAGGTAGAATTGCCGTAATCCCTTATTTTCTTCATTCTTTTGATTTGTCTTAATTTCCCTTTGGCTACCCAATCCTACATTTGGGGAGAATTTTCCAGGGATGGAATTTTTGAGGGGTTTTTCTAAGGGGATTGCGCCGGACCCCATGGAAAAGGTAAAAAAATCTATAAAAACCTGAAATCAAACTTAAAAAAACTAGAAATACGATGTTGTGGTAACAAGTGTGCAAGGTCTGAAGGCATGAGCGAAGCAATGTCAGATCCCCGAGGGTCGAAGGCCTGGGTTGTCGAACGTAGCGAGTGAAACGAGTGGGAGGAGGCAACGTCAGGCTCTGTTTCCATTGGCTGAATTTCCGAATGAGCAGAGAGAGGCGACAAAAATCCCGCGAAAGCCGGCCTTTTTGGCAAAAAAAAGAGAAAAAAATCGCAAGGTGTACTTTTCCATGAGGAGTAGAGGAAAATATAGATACACTCTTGGTTATCACTTCTTAGTCAAATATGGTTAGAAGCAATATTAGGTGTCCTAATTATGTCTTCTGTAGGTTCGTGCTTGTGCTCCTCTCCTTGGGGAGAGGAGGACCTTTAATTTTGTCATCATAGAGATCCATCAAGACTGGTTTTCAGATATAACTCTGAACTTTATTGGGAGGAAGAGTCTGTAACCTACTGCCAAATTTTAGGGGGTCCGGTGCTGATCTTACCTGTATGGGTAATAGAAAGGGAGCAGTAATCATTTTATCAGGAAATCTACCAAAAGATGTTATCGCATTAAAAAGGAACAATGCGTGGAAAAGAGAGTTGTTTTCCACGTTGCTCCTTGTCGGGGCCCCCACCCGGTCTGACCTAAGAAGTGCCGTGTTCTCCCAATTTTGTTGTCATAAGAGTATCTACCAGGTAAAGCTGTTCAATGTCAATCTAGATTGACTAGAGCTGGTGTTTTAGTTTTACTTTTCAGGGCTTGGTACCTGAACCGAACTCCGAAGGGAAATTTTCTTTTTTTTTTTATTCATCATAGTCTATTCATAAAGAGCTTTTCGAATGCCAACCAAACTTAGTCTGAAAGTAACATTCCGTGTCCTACGTATGTATTTTCTTCGTCCGGGATTAATTCAACAATTTAAGGGCAGGAGGAAAGGGATTCCTAAATTCTTGTTGTAAGTACGGCATATCCCAGTCAATATTGGTGGGAAGTAAGAGCTAGGTCTTGATTAATCCTTATTATGATCTCCACCTGATTCAATTTGTGTGGAAAGGGAGGGGCTGGCATCTCATCTTCACTTAAATTACTAGGCGAACTGGTGGATTTCCTTAAAAATAAAACTAGTCAACAGCTACAGTTACTATGGTCTCAGGTATCCGTCCTCGATTGGATCTTTTTGAAGAAAAGGCTACACTCATGACTTCAGCATTCATAAACAAGGGCTATTTGATCTCGTTGAAATTTGGCAGAGATTAACGGATAGGGATTTTGCGACGCGTTTAGAGACTTTGAGCCCAAATCGATAGATATTGTCATTTATGTTGCTCTGCAAATTTGGTGTAGGGGTCGAAGCAGTTACAACGCCTCACGGGGCTTTGGCACCGGACGTCTAGTTTGGCTTGGGAAAGATTTATGAGCAGTTCGCCCTATGTGCCTTCAATATCCTCGATCCTGAAGTTTGTTTTGCTTCCTCCTGAATTTTAATCTAAAAAGGAAGAAAAGCTATGAAGGTTCGCGATCACCAAGAAATATCTAAACTAGGGCAAATTTAGTCGCTTCAATCCCTTGCCTGCCTATAATGATTAATTAATTTTCGAAATGGAAGACGGTAAAATGATAATGGGTTACTTTTCACTTGCCAAGTTGAAGTTATCTTGAAAAAACGAGGCACCATCAATCAAAAGTATCGCTCGTTCATTGTCTTCGTTAGAAAAGTACGGTGCTTTCTCCCTAACATACTTTCTCCAATACAGGTTTGAAAAAATCAATTCCATTAATTTCATTTTTCTGGTTTTTTTTTTCGTAAAAGACAAAGTTTGAACAAATAATCCAATTTAGAAACCAAATTGCCCAAGTCCGTAAAAAATGGCAGAGGAACTTCGAAAAAAGACAAATATTAGATTTTAATTTTAATGTTCCCATCATCTGGCTGAAAAAAAAGGAGAATATTTTTTGATTATGTTTGGATTTGGTATACGGAAGGGGAAGGTGCCGTTGTTGGGGCTTTTTTTTTGTTTATAATGTTTGAGTCCGAAGGGATCAGTAATTAACTCAAATTTCAACTTTGGAAACATATCTTAAGCTTTTATTCACCTAGTTCAACTACTATATTCTTAAATAGTAAACAAAATTTTGGTCAGCAAGTGAATAGGTACTCTATTTTACAATTACTTGGAAAAATTTTGAATGACCTTACCTGCGCAGGCATAAATAAAAACTCTGGAATAGTTTACGGTATTAAATAAAGTAATTCCTTCAAGAAATTCATCTATGTGTATATGCCTGCTTATCCAATTGTTAATAAGACACAAACGGATAGGCCCATAGACAAACTTAGTATGTCTGTAAAAAGCCACATTTTCATTCTATCCGATACCTTGATACAAATGAAAAATATTAGGAAATTGCAGAGAAGATAGGAAAAACTATGTAGGTCTATTTACCAAAAAATCAAAATTCCACGAGAATGTTGTTTTGAATTTGAGAGTCACGTTCAATTTTCTGACAAACTTGAGCGTGAAGTAGTTTAAGCTGTTTCACCTTAAGCTGCTAAAGTCATCCCCTGGCAAGATCGGGCCGCACCACAGGCCCATCCGTCTTTTTGTTCATTTGTAGAGTTTTTGTATTTGTGTTGTTTTGTCTTTTCTCCTTTTTTTTGTTCTCTGCTTTTCTCTTATGTTATTAGCGGGTTGTAAATAAGTTATTATTATAATTTTTATGTCGCGGAGTAGTTTTCCTCGTTATTTAAAAATAGCACTAGATGCTTTTATTTCCGCTAAAGAGAGCTCTCCACGGATATTCTGCAACCATTAGCTCAGTACGGTCACCACTGGTGAAAAGAAGGGAGAAAAATCACTGCCACTCGTGTAAAACAAAAAGGAAAAAAATACTCGTTGTTCGAGGCAAGGAACTGTAAATCGCCAGTTTGGTGTTTTCTACATCGACAATTTCAGTGATATGCCTTTTATCTCAATTCGACGTCATATTCAAGCGGTTTCAGGGTCTTTTTCAAAATTCTCAAATGAGCTTTCCATAATTTCATTCTGTTAAATTTGAATAATAGTTTTATTTGTGAATCAACGTTCGGTGGGAAGGTTTCTCACTAGGCAGTTTCTTAGAAAATGTGCTTTGAAACTTTTGGATACTTTGACTCGTGGTTCGTTCTTTACTAGACTGCGGCTATAGCTGCAACCATAATATGCTCTGTGAAAATTCACTAGATTATGGTTCCAGAGAGTTTGCGCTACAAATTCACTGGAATGCTGCCATTCTTATTAAGTATGTTTCAACGTGATGAATGTTTAAATGGTAGTGAAGTGTGCTGGCAAGTGATATTGTATAGCTAGCTAGTATTTAGAGGTCGTTATAGTAGAGAATCCATAAACTTTTAGCTTTTAGGTAGTGCTTCAGAATCGAAGGATAAATGACACCAAATCCTGACAAAAGAATTAAGAATGGACATTCATTAGTGCTGCCATTTGTTTTTTTTTTTTTTTGTTTTTTTTTTTTCATATACGTTACCTTAAGTTTTCCTAACAAATTTTCAATCCCCTCGGACCTTGATTCGACAATACAGGGATTCTCTCTCCGCTTTATTGTTTTTTTTTAATAGTCAACCCCGGAAACTTCAACGGGTCTCGCTTTTACTAGTGTAGCCTACTCTGACTGTGGTTCCCGTGCTTTCCTTCCCTCTTGGTTCATGAATCCAATCACAGTATACATATACTGTATATATATATATA
>JAQQPU010008720.1:14995-26120 GCA_029168905.1 Artemia sp. Kazakhstan ARC1039 | reverse complement strand
AACCCCCAGGGCCAGGCGTTGTAAGTTATACTCTGGGGGGTATGTATGGTTCTTATAGAAGGGATGCTCGTATAAACTTCAGAGAGGGCTGATTTGAGTGTAAATTGAAAGTTCTAGTTCAATTTTAAGAGGCAAAAGAGATCGGAGGGCCCCCTAGCCCCCCTCACGCCCTTTTTTCCCCAAACCCATCCGATACAAATTTTGAGATAGCCATTTTTTAAACCAGTTAAAGGTAAGATAACAAAACTCCGGTGTCGACACAACACCCCAGGGCCCGGGGGACAGGCATTGTAAGCTATGTCCTAGGGCCGTATATAGTTCTTATGAAACGGATGCTCGTATAAACTTCAGAGAGGGCTCGTTTGAATTGAAATTAAAAGTTGTAGTTCATTTTCTCAGAGTAAAAAAGATCGGAGGCAAACTAGCCCCTCCCACCCTCCAAGCCTTTGGGCTTATCGGATGGATAAACCCATCCGATATAACTTTAAGGTGATCATTTTGTTAAAAATAGTTCAAACATCAGATATTAAAACTCCGGGGTCGTCAAAACCACCAAGGCCCAGCGACAGGCGTTGTAAGTTATACTCTGGGGATATATATGGTTCTTATAGAAGGGATGCTCGTATAAACTTCAGAGAGGGCTCATTTGATTGAAAATAGAAAGTTCTAGTTCACTTTTAAAGAGTTAAAAGAGACTGAAGAGAAATTAGCCCCCCCCCCACGCCCTTTTTTCCCCAAACCCATCCAATGAAAACTTTGGGGTAGCCATTTTGTTAAAAACAGTTACAACATCAGACAATAAAAACTCCGAGGCTGACACAAACCCTTTTTTCACTTTGATATTGTTACTTTGATACCAGTTTTGGTTCTTTGATGAACATTTGATTTTTTTTGATTTTTTTATTTTGAAATAAGGAATTTTTAAAAACATGAATTTTTTTGCAATCAAAACCGAACAAAAATTAATTTAAAAAAACTTTCCGTAAAGTAAGTGTTTCAAAGAAAAGTAAAGGCGATTTTAAAATTCAGCTCAGCAGATACAAATACCTGCTAAAATTCAAACTTAAAACGACCAGAAATTACTATTAAAAAATAAATGAAACCCAAAACGAACAGAAATTAAATAAACAATCATAGTAAATAACATACAACAAGTAATAATATAAATGAATAAATTGATCTGAAAGCGAGTAATGCTTAGATTGAATATGAAAATCAAGCTTAAAACGAAAAAAAAATATTTTGCTATTGAAGTATAAATGAAACTTAAAACGAACAGAAATTAAATAAACAACGAATACAAACAAACATACAATAGATATTAATGTAAATGAATAAATAAATCTTAAAACGAGCGAAACTTAAATTGAATATGCAAATCAAGCTTGAAACGAACAAAATTCACTACAAACAAGGGCTTGGGTATCGTCTCCTTCTCTCACTGTAAAAGTCTAAAACCTACTGCGGCATTGGCGCTTTACTGAAAACTATATGCGTCTTGAACAGTCCTGGAAAGTATAAACAACATCAAATTGAATATTTGATGTATAATTATATTAGCTGTTGAAAGATCCATCAGTTCAAGAATTTATTTCACTGCAATTTTATTTTTATTTTCAATACTGTAAGAACTGAAAAAGAAAATATTTGTAATATAATTCGTTTTCAGTTAAGCGCCAATGACGCAGTAGGCTTTTGTTTTTTATTTACAGTTAAGGAAGAGGGCAGTTCAAAATCTTGTTTATAGTGAAACTATATCCGTCTTGAACAACTTAAGAAAGAATTAATAAATTAAACGGGATATTTGATGTACAAGGATATTAATTGCTGAAAGCTCATCAGTTCAAAATTTTACTATAATGTTAATGTTTATTTTCAATATTAAGTACAAAAAAATATTTGTAACAATATTGGTTTCAAACAGATTGTGGTAACGAACTGTAAGTAAGGAGCGACCGGATCAATGGTAACCGAAACTGTAGAAAACGAAATTTTGATACCAATAGATACATCAAAAGAATCAGATTTTTATGCTGATTTCAAATATATAAGTTTCATCAAGTTTAGTTCTTTATATCAAAAGTTACGCGCCTGAGAAAATTTGGCTGATTTTCGAAAAAAGGGGGAAAGATGCCCTAAAAGTTATAGAACCTTAATGAAAATCACACCATCATATTCAGCGTATCAGAGAACCCTACTGCAGAGGTTTCAAGCTCCTATCTACAAAAATGTGGAATTTTGCATTTTTTGCAAGAAGAAAGATCACGGATGCGTGTTTATTTGTTTGTTTTTTTTTTCCCAGGGGTGATCGTATCGACCCAGTGGTCCTAGATTATTGTCGGAGGGCTCATTTGAACGGAAATTAAAAGTTCTAGTGCTGTTTATAAGTGACCAAAAAAATGGAGGGCAACTAGGCCCCCTCCCACACTCATTTTTTTCCCAAAGTCACCAGATCAAAATTTTAAGATAGCCATTTTGTTCAACATGGTCGAAAATATAATAACTATGCCTTTTAGGATGATTTAATCCCCGAAGTCCCCAGGGGGAGGGCCGAAAGTCATGAACTTTGCCCAATGTTAACATATAGTATTGGTTATTGGGAAGTATACAGACGTTTTCAGGGGAGATTTTTTCTGGTAGCGAGGGTGGGGGGTGAGGGTGGGTTATGTGGGAGGATCTTTCCATGAAGGAAGTTTTCATGGGGGAAGGGACATTGCTATGAAGAGGGCACCGGATTTCCCAGCATTATTTAAAAAAAGATCAGAAATTATATATAAAAAAAACAAGTTTTTCAACTGAAAGTAAGGAGCAGCATCAAAACTTAAAACGATAGAAAACATTACGTATATGATTGGTTTCACCCCCTAGTCAATACCTCGCTCTTTAAGCCAAAGATTATTTAGTACTTTCATAAGAGCTATTTATTTTAATTAACGGTATTTGTGATTAAGGGGTTATTTTTAAAGAATTGGAACAAAATTCGAACTTTAGCTTAAAGAGCAAGGTATTGACAAGGGGGCGAACCCTGTAATATACGTATTAAAAATATATGAATATAGAAGTTCGTTACGTAAGTTAATTCGTAAGTTACGTATATTTATTACTAATAAAAACGCTCGTAAATAAAATTAAACATGTTTCGAGAAAGCCATTTAACCAAATAAAAGTAAAATTAATATTCAAATTTTGTTTTAATTATTCATACACGGTGAGACAAAATCAAAACCTGCATTAATTCCAAAACGTTCAAACATTAAATAAAAAAAAACAAGTTTTTTTAACTGAAAGTAAGGAACGACGTTAAGACTTAAAACGAACAGAAATTATTCCGTATATGAAAGGGGCTGTCCCCTCCTCAAAACCTCGCTCTTTACGCTAAAGTTTGACTTTCTCACAACTCCATTTTGTTTAAACAATGAAAAACTTTAGCGTAAAGAGCGAGGCGTTGAGGAGGGGACAGCCCCTTTCATATATGGAATAATTTCTTTTCGTTTTAAGTTTTAATGTCGTTCCTTACTTTCAGTTAAAAAAACTTGTTTTTTCCTTATTTAATTCAGTAAAGCGCCAATGACGCAGTAGGTTTTAGACTTTTACAGTGAGAGAAGGAGGCGATACCCAAACTCCTGTTAGTAGTGATTTTTGTTCATTTCAAGCTTAATTTGCATATTCAATTTAAGTTTCAATCGTTTAAAGATTTATTTATTCATTTACATTAATATCTATTGGATATTTGTTTGCATTGATTGTTTATTTAATTTCATTTATATTATTACTTGTTGTATGTTATTTGCTATGATTGTTTATTTAATTTCTGTTCGTTTTGGGTTTCATTTATTCTTTAATAGTATTTTCTGGTCGTTTTGAGTTCGAACTTTAACAGGTATTTGAATCTGCTGAGCTTAAGTTTAAAATGGCCTTTACTTTTCTTGAAAAATTTATTTTTCGGAGAAGTCTTTTATAATTAATCTTCCATAAGATCATGCCCGTGCCAAGCACAAAAAAGGGTTTTCTTTCTTTGAAAATGAAGACCTGTTGAACACAAAAAGTCATGTATTACAGAATACTGAAAAATGGGCAGAACATGGGAAAGCATATTGAATTATAGGTGCCTGGGTTCTCATCCGCATGAACCTGACCTTATACCCTTTTGGTGTAGAGGACAAATGTAACAATGAATATGAATGCTGAAAAAAGGACAGGTGTTTATTTATTATCTCATCTGTAGAACTATAAAAGTCGAAACTTCTATAAAAGCATGTTGAATAAGGTTTGTCTGAATTAAAAAAAATTCTTTCCCTTTAAACTTTTTTTTTCTTGCAGTGATTTCTTTAGAAAGAGAGCTGAAACAACTCTCCCAGTCCGGTTTAGAAAGAAGTAATCAACTTTCAGAAGAGATGAAAGCAGTAGTTGCCAAAGCAGAAGGGGAAAAAAAGAATTTGATTGACAAGCTCTCTCGGGGAAAAAATGAGGCGACCAAAAAGATGAATAAGGCATTGGAAGAAAAACTTAACAATGACAGGACAAATAAGCTGTCTGAAAAGTAAGTTTAAAATATATAAGTGATTATTTGCTTCTACTGAAATATTTTTCATCATAATACTACATTATACAGCATATCTGAGAGGAATGTTTACAGTGTGGTCTGGTGAAATTATTAACTGCAATATTTTTATTAAATAGAGGTTTTTAACCTCAAACAACAATGAAAATCACTTTTTTGCAAGAGTAACAATGACGTGGCTTTTTTTGTTCTTCTTTTTTTATGAGGGCTAGGGGTGATCAGAACATAACAGAGTGAAGTTTAATTTCTCATCCCTACGAAAATTAGATTTGCTAAAAAAAAAGATTAGATTTGCTTAGAAAAGGTTGGAGGGCAGCTAGATCTCTTCCCCAAAAGGTCCCCTCATCTCAAAGTCGTCCAATCTAAATTTTGAGATTGCCATTTTGTTCAACATAGTTCAAAGGTCTAATAAATATGGTTTAGGTGATGGTATAATCCTCTATAATCCCTGAAGAAAAGGCTGTACGTGGGATCGGGCATCTCATTATCGGACCTAATGGTATCAGATGTATTGGTATCGGGCATATCGGTATCTGTTTTTTTTTTTTCAATCATGCTGTTGTGCCTTCTATCATGGTTGCACCAGTAGCTGCAACCTATTAAAGAGCAAACCATCACCTATAGTAACCACAAGTTGAAAAATGGCCATCTGGCATTGATGCCTGGTTGACTATGCCCTGAAGAGATATGGGGCCAGATCGATATTCCGAGAGTGACATGCATGCTCAAAGAAGCTAGTATGTATATCTTTGAAAAGAGCAGTTTCAAACTATTTTTTCCAAGAAACAAAGTATGGTGGTAGTTGTAGTGTGTTCTAAAATAGCTCCAATTCAAAATCTGTATTTCCAAGAATTGTATAGTCATGATGCCAATTGACGAAAATGAAAGAGAAAGGAATGGAAAAGAGAAAAGGAAGAAAGGAAAGCTCCATTTCAAAATCTGTATTTCCAAGAAATGTATAGTCATGGTGTCAATTCACGAAAATGAAAGAGAAAGGAAAGGAAAAGGGAAAAGGAAGGAAAAGAAAGCTCCACTTAAAAATCTGTATTTCCAAGAAATGTATAGTCATGGTGCCAATTGATGACAATGAAAGAGAAAGGAAAGGAAAAGAGAAAAGGAAAGAAAGGAAAGCTCCATTTCAAAATCTGTATTTCCAAGAAATGTATAGTCATGGTGCTAATCGACGAAAATGAAAGAGAAAGAAAAGAATTTTCTTCATTTTAAAACATGAAGATACAAAAAACAGTGCTTATCAAAATCAGAGGGGGGTGGTCGCTAAGGCTAGGAGTAAGTGAAGATGAAAAGGTTACGTTGGCTGACGAAAAGATCGATCAAGCGGACAGCTTCACTTACCTTGGTAGTATAATGGTCTTAGTAGTAGCTGCAACGTAGTAAAGAGCGAAGCACAGCCTATAGTAACTAAAAGTTGAAAAACGTGGTTTGAAAAAAAAATGCCTAATGAGAAGAAATTGCCATCTGACACTGAATTAGGAACTTTAACCATTGTTTCGGTTAATCTTAAAAGTAAAAGTTTGTTGCAAAAAAAATTATGATGCTTTCGAAATAGATCCTGAAACCCCACAAGAATGGCGTTATGAGAGAATTCCTGGCATTATTTAAAACCGTCACAAATTAAATAAAAAAATCATTTGGAATTAAAGAGCAACATTAAAACTTAAAACAAACATACATTATTCTGTATATGAGGGGTGCTGCCCCCCCCTTAAAAAAGTAAATAGATAATGGTAGTTTTGCTTCTACATTAGCTTCAAATTAGAAACGGGCAGAGATTAATTTTAAAAAAAACTATGTTTTTCTGAGGGAAGTAAAGAGCGAAGTTGAAACTTAAAACGAACAAAAATTATTGCTTCACAGTCTATCTAACTTATATTGATAAAACTAGTGCAAATAAGCCAACTGATAATATTTCCCAATGTTTGTATGATTCATACAAACAGATCATATACAAAATGAAAAGTAATGCTTCTGGTAGTGATGTTATATCATTAAGAGTGGTTAAATTTATTCTGCCACTAATCTAGAAGCCACTTTTGTCCCTAATTAATTCTGCATTAAAAGAGGGTTTCTTCCCGTCTTGTTTTAAAGTAGCTCGTGTTACTCCTGTTCATAAGGGTGGTGAGACAAATAATTTAGGAAATTATAGGCCGATTTCTGCTCTTCCTGTACTATCACGTGTTTTAGAGAAGTGATTTGCTGCCGGTCTTTATGCATATTTAGAGCGCCGTAATGTGTTAAATCCTACCCAATTCGGATTCGGCATGGTCACACAAAAGAACAAGCGGTTGCTTATCTAAGCAGCGTAGTCAATCAAGCGTTGGATGAAGGTTACAGGGTTTTAGCAATATTTTTAGATATAATTAAAGCTTTCGACACTGTAGATCATCATCTCCTACTTCTAAAATGTGAGTTTTATGGCATAAGAGGGCCTGGGCTTAACTTTCTACGTGCATTTTTAGCAGGGTGGCTGCAGTATTTTCAGATTGACTCAAAGCGTTCATCAAGCTTTCCTATTACATGTGGAGTTCCACAGGGCTCTGTTCTTGGGCCGCTATTATTCCTAATTTTTGTAAATGACCTAACTCAAACCATATCTAATATAAAAAAACAATTTCAGTGAATTATTCAATGATCCACAAGAAGTGACAGTACCGATGTTTGCTGATGACACGTCGCATGTTTGTCTCGCAAGAACTGAGAAGGGATTACTTGAATTAAGTAAACAATTCTTAGACAGAGTTTCAACTTGGATGCGCGTAAATAAACTACAACTTCACCCGGCTAAGAGTAGTTTTATCATATTCTCAAGAACAGCTACATATTACCCATCGATTTCTCGATTAAAATACAGTTATGGCGAGATTGGAAGGAAGTCTTGTGTCAAGTATTTAGGTATTACACTTGATGAAACTTTGTCGTTTAGGAAACATGTTAGGAACACGTCAGCAATTTTGTCACGGAACATCGGAATCCTTAGGAAACTCGCACACTTTGTCCCGCATCGCATTTTAATGTTGTTGTATTTCTCGATAATACATCCATATATTTTATATTGTTCTTCGGTATGGTTAGGGACATTTCCGTCGCTAGTTAATCCAATTCGAGTTCTCCAAAATAATGCGATCCGTTTACTTTGTAATGAATCTTATAGTGATTCTGTGAGATTGGAGTATAGAAGACAAAAAATTTTACCAGCTGCTGGCTTACGGTATTTTTTTCACCAGTTATTTATGTTCAAGTATAATAATAAGAATCTACCTTTATGCTTCTCAGGCACATTTAAGGTTAGGTCTGATTGCCACAATTATAATACTCGAACAAGCAAGGCACTGTCTGCTCCAATTGCCCTTGCTACAAGGTCTAAGTTCTCCTTTATTTATCGAGGGATAAAATTATGGAATACTAATGATAAGACAAGTTTTGAAGAATTTAGAAATAATGTTAAGGAAAAAATGTATTCTAATTATGAGTTTTAAACTATTGTTTGTCATTTTTATTTGTATTTGATTTATAAATTTATGGATTAGTAATAATATGATTATTAATGGTATAAAATGGTTTGGAAAAATTTAGAAGTGAAGTCAGGGAAAAAATGTATTCTATTAATGAGTCCTAAGCTATTATACGTTTTTTTTTTTTTTTTTTTTTTTTTTTTTTTTTTTTTTGAGGTGTTTGAAGGAGTAAAGTGGATTATTTGGATAGTTTTTCCTTTTTTGTTGTCGTTACGGTGACTCCAGTAGTAACTCAGCAAGGAATTATGTATTTTATTTATACACATATACATATATATATTTTTTTTATATTATCAGTATTTCTGGTATGTTTAATTTGTGCTATAAATTAGTACTAAAATTTTCTCTTTTTTTCTATTCCTGGCACGCCCCTAGAACAACTTGCCTTAGCAAATTCATTGGCAGGCTAGAAGATTTAGTTGAATGACTTGTTCTTTTTCATGTATTATATATTTACATATATGTATGCATTTTGTCAAGTTCTACTTTTTATTAACAAACTAAAATAAACTAAACTATGGATAATTATAGTTTTACTGAAAACACCCAAAGCCCACTATAAAAAAATCAAGAATATTGATTTAGGAGTCAAAAGTGAGTCCACAGTCTGATAAGAACATACTAATCTATAACGGTTTTCATATTTTTACACCAGCTCTGATATCAGTAATTTCCAGTATACAATTAAAATTATCTTAAAAACTAAGCATAAAAATAAATATTATTTTAATAGCCGCAAAGCCATTAAACAGCATATACAAATAATGGGTTGATTTATCAGGTAACATTTTGGTCTCAACAGCTATAACACCAATAGTGAGTCGTATACAATTTTAAATTGTAAAAAATACGCTGTAGTATTACTCGAAATGAAGAACAATTAAAAAAAATAACTAGAATTTTACTGAAAAAAAAAAACAAAAGGCCACCATAACAAACAAGAATATTGACTTAGGAGTCAAAATTGCTAACTCCTAAAATCCGGTTATTTCTCTCTATACAACGGAAAATTTCAAGTTACGAATGCAAATTTTAGAGCTAGTCTATAATCCTAATACTATCAAGATGACTTTACTTCGGACATGTCTACAAACTAATCATACAAAAAAATTAAGCAACAATCCTAAAATACTTTATTGTTTTTCAAAAAGTGCTCATAATCGGTTTTCGTATACTGAACCAAAACTCGTATATTGTTTTGTGTTTTTAGTAAAGCGCTAGTTTTCTATAATCATACACACAGGGAAATATTATCTGTTGGCTTATTTGCACTAGTTTTATGGATGTATGTTAGATAGACTGTGAAGCAATAGTTTTTGTTCGTTTTAAGTTTCAACTTCGCTCTTTATTTCTTTCAGAAAAGCTTTTTTTTTTTTAAATTAATAAAGGACAAAGAGTAGTCACATAAGGTGTTTGGCCAGAGGACGGTTATCAAAGCCTCTTCGTTTTACAATAGTCTTCGCCAAATCAAACTGGATTTTTTTGCCAATATGGGGGACAGTGTGCTAACGTGAACTTGATTTTAGTAATCAAGATACAACTTTATTGATTACTTTTATCTCTATTGATTTGCAATTGTTATTTTGCAATTACAGTTATAATGCTGTGATCATAATTGTAGTTATAGTTATGCTACTTTTTGATTTATTAAATAAAAAAGAACAAGTTTTTATCAACTGAAAGTAATGAGCAACATTAAAACCTAAAAAGAACAAAAGTTACTATGTATATGAAAAGGGCTGCCCCCTCCTCAACACCTCGCTCTTTATGCTATTGTTTTAGTTTTTTTAAATAAGCTTCTTATTTTTTTTTAATTAAACGACCCTTGTGTCTCAGGAGTCTTTCTTAAAGAATTAGAACAAAATTCAAACTATAGCGTAAAGAGCAAGGTGTTAATGAGGGAACAGCCCCTTTCATATACATAGTAATTTCCGTTAGTTTTTAAGTTCTAGCGTTGCTCCTTACTTTCAGTGGAAAAAAAATTGTTTTTTTTTTTATCTAATTTCTGATCGTTTTTCAAATAATGCCAGGAAATCTGGCTGCACCTCCATGGAGAAATACCCCTCCCCTCCTACGGAATTATCTTCGTAAAAATTCAATCCCAGTGAAGTATATCCCGGAAAATTAACATTAACATCTCCGCACGTAAAAAAAAAACTTTGAAAAAAACCTCTATCATAAAATTTGTCCCCCCCCCTCCGCCCGAAAATGTATGCATACTTCCCAGTAACAAATACTATGCGTACAATAGACAAATTTTGTAACTTAAGAACCTCTCCCCTTGGGCGTAAGGGGTCATGTTATACCCAAAGGCATAGTTATTGGGCCTTTCAACTATGATGAACAAAATGGCTACCTTTGATTTTATCGGACAATTTTGAAAAAAGAGGGGCGTGGGAGGGGCCCTCAAATCTCTTTTGTCACTTAAAAAGGGCACTAAAATTTTTAATTTCTGTACGAATGATCTATCCCCCATTATCCTGGGACCACTGGATCGATATGATCACCACTGAAAGAAAAACATAAATAAACACGCATCTGTGATCTTTCTTCTGACAAACAATAGACACTTCACATTTTTGCATATAGGAGATTGAAACCTCTGCAATAAGGTTCTCTGATACGCTGAATATTGTGGTGTGATTTTCATTAAGATTCTTTGACTTTTAAGTGGTGTTTTCCCCCTTTTTCGAAAATAAGGCAAGTCTTGTTCAGGCTCGTAGCCTTTGATGAGTAACACTAAAATTAATGAAACATATATGTTTGGAATCAGCATAATAAACCACATTTTTATATATCTATTGGCATTAAAATTACCTTTTTTAGATTTTCGGTTACTTTTGAGTGGTGTCACTTCTTACTTACATTAAATAAAAAAAACAAGTTTTTTAAACTGAAAGTAAGAAGCGACATTAAAACTTAAAACGAACAGAAATTATTCCGTATATGAAAGGGGCTGTCCCATCCTCAACGCCTCGCTCTTTACGCTAAAGTTTTGAGACAGAGTCAAACTTTAGCGTAAAGAGCGAGGCGT
>JAQQPU010008719.1:18246-34808 GCA_029168905.1 Artemia sp. Kazakhstan ARC1039 | reverse complement strand
TCGCAAAGTTTAGCAGCTGAACTCAATTAACTCTATTCCTCTTTTACATGTATTATGATTAGATTCCCATTATTCCCATATATCATTCCCATTTGAACCCCCTATAACTACCCCTGCTTTGGTAGAAATATTCCGTTCCATCATATCTACACCGAGAAAAAAATTGACGGAATATTTTCCCACCGGATGATTATTTGTCTCACGAAACTTAAAAATCAAAGCAGATAACTTTAGTTTAAATGTGTTTTACGTCACAAAGAAGTCACTTTTATCACCCCCGAGCTCTTAATCGTTAGATCCAAGTACATATACTCCTACTACTATTAACAACTCGCCGCAGTACCAAGCCACCAGAGGTCAAAACAGTTATGCATGTTCCTCCTCCATCCCACTCTATTCAATGCTTCCCTCTTTAAAGCCTCCCAGAAAGTTCCCATTTCCTTTAAATCTTCATTTATGACACCCTCCAACCTCAACCGCGAATAACCTGCTATCTGTTTAGCCCTAGAGGGTTCGCCAAAAAGAACAAAATTCAGCAATATGTATTCCTTCATCCGCAAAACGTGCCCTAGCCATCTCAACCTTTCTCTATTTATAGCCCTAGAAAGCAGGATTACACCACACTTTTTGGGAAGCCTAGTGTTTGAAATACGGTGAGTAAGCCGGGTACCCAGAACAATCCGCAGGCAATCTCTCTGGAAAACATCTAGCAAATCTTCATCCGCTTTTCGGAGCGCCGATGCTTCAGAGCCATATCTGACCACAGTCATCACTGTAGTTTTCAAAATTTTAATCTTATTTGCGGACTTGTCTTCCTATTCTTCCAAACTTTTTTTAACTGTGAAAAAAACACCCCTAGCCTTGGCTATTCTATTTTTAATTTCTTTACTGTTTCCATCGTCTTTGAAAACAATACTACCAAGGTAATTGAAGCTGTCTCACTGATCAATCTTTTCGTTACCTAACGTCACCTTTTCATCTTCTCGTATTCCTAGCCTAAGTGACTTTTTTGAACTCACAAAACCTCCAAAAGTTCATTCATTTTGCTCACACTTTCATCTAGGATGCTTAAATCTAATCAGCATAATCTAAGCCCAGGAGATTTGTTTTCCCTCCATTTGATTCCGTGGTCTCCCATTGCCTTTCCTGTGCTCCTTAAGACAAAATCCATCAAAATGATCCATACAAAGGGGATGGAACACAACCCTGCTTAACTCTTGATTTAACACGAAACCAGCAGCTAACCGCATTTCCAATCTTGACCACAGCTGAGTTATTCTCCTACATAGCACTAATCATTTTTGAAGTTTCTAAGACAACGCTTTCTATAAAAATCTTATCTGCCACCAGGGCATAGCTTACAACTCCCGCCCTGAAGGGGGTATAATCCTCAAAGACCTAATTTCCAGAACTTTTAACTACGTTGAACAAAATGGATATCACAAATTTTTGATTGCATGTGTTTGGGGAAATGGTGGGCGTAAGTGGGAGGTTAGTTGCCCTCCAATTACAATCAACCATGAAAGAGTACTAGCCCTTTCAATTTCCAATCGAGTGAGCCCTTTTTGAAGTATTTACGACAACACTTCTTATAAAAACCTTATTTATGCCCCCAGGGCATAACTTACAACCCTTGCCCTGAGGGCTGTCGGGGGAGTGTCATCCTCAAGGAAATAATTTCCGGACCTTTCAACTACGTTAAACAAAATGTCTATCTCAAAATTTTGATTGGATGTGTTTGGGGAAATTGTGGGTGTGAGAGAGGGTTTAGTTGCCCTCAAATCACTTTCAACTATTAAAAAGGCCACTAGCCCTTTATATTTCAAATCGAATGAACCCTTTTTGAGGTTTTCTACAAAAACGCTTTCTATGAAAAAAAAACTTATAGGCCCCCAGGGCATAACTTAAAACCCTTGCCCCGAGGGGTTAGGGTGGTTTGTCATCCTCAAACACAAAATTTCAAGAATTTTCTACTACGTTGAACAAAATACCTATCTCAAAATTTTGATTGGATGTGTTTGGGGAAATGGTGGGCATGAGAGGGGGGAGGGTTAGTTGCTCTCCAATCACTTTCGACTATTAAAAAGGGCAATAGCCCTTTCAATTTCCAATCAAATGAACTTTTGTTGAAGTTTCTACGACAACACTTTCTATAAAAACCTTATATGCCCCCAGGGCATAGCTTACAACCCTTGCCCTGAGGGCTATGAGGGGGTTATCATCCTCAAAGACCTAATTTCCGAAAATTTCAACTACGTTGAACAAAATGGATATTTCAAAATTTTGATAGCATGTGTTTGGGGGAATGGTGGGCGTGAGAGGGGGGTTAGTTGCCCTCCAATTACTTTCAACTATTAAAAAAAGCACTAGCCCTTTGAATTTCCAATCGAATGAGCCCTTTTTGAAGTCTTTACGACACCGCTTTCTATAAAAACCTTATATCCGCCCAGGGCATAACTTACAACCCTTGCCTGTGGGGGGAGATTTCAATTTTCAATTGAATGAGCCCTTTTTGCAGTTTCTACTATGACGCTTTCTATAAAAAACCTTATATGCCCCCAGGGCATAACTTACAACCCTTGCCCAGAGGGCTGTGGGGGGTTGTCATCCTCAAAGACCTAGTTTTAAGAATTTTCAAACACGTTGAACAAAATGGCTATCTCAAAATTTTGATTTGATGTGTTTGAGGAAAAGGTAGGTGTGAGAAGGGGGTTAGTTGCCCTCCAATCACTTTCGACTATTAAAAAGGGCACTAGCCTTTTGAATTTCCAATCGAATGAGCCTTTTTTGAAGTTTCTACGACAACACTTTCTATAAGAACCTTATATGCCCCCAAGGCATAACTTACAACCCTTGCCCTGAGGGCTGTGGAGGAAGTGTCCTCCTCAAAAACATAATTTCTATCTGGAAATCAACCACGCTGAAAAAAAAGCTATCTCAAATTTTGATTGGATGTGTTTGGGGAAATGGTGGGCGTGGAAGGGGTGTTAGTTGCCTTCCAATTACTTTCGACTATTAAAAAGGGCACTAGCCACTCCAATTTCCAATCAAATGAGCCCTTTTTGAAGTTTCTACGGCAACTCCTTCTATAAAAAGTGCCCTGGCAAAAACTAAAAATAAATAAATAGCACATTGTGCCAACATCGATCTTTACTTAGGCAGCGCGATTGCACTGCGATTGATACTACCTAGGTAAGTGAAGCTGCCCACTTGATCGTGCTTCTTGTTACCCAACATCACCTTTACACCTTCACTTATTCCTAGTCTTGGTGACTTAGCTTTCTTAACAATAATTTTCAAACCTATTCTTGAACTCTGGACTCTCAAAACCTCTAGAAATTATTTCATTTTGTTAATGTATTAATCTAGGATGCTTAATTCACCAGCATCGTCTAAATCTAGGAGAGTTGATTCCGTATTCTCTCATTACCTTTGCTGTTCTCCTTGGGACATGGTCCATAAAAATGATCCGTATAAATTAGGATAAGATGCAACCCTGCTTAACTCCTGATTTAATAAGAAACGTGCAACTAACCTCATTTCCTACCTTAACCACAGCAATTTTTTTCAAGTACATAGTCACTACACACATACTATATAATCACTTTAATGCATTAATCTGGCCTACCTTTACTAAAGCTGTTCCATCAACTGAATCAAACGCCTGCTCATAATCTATCAAACTGAGGACTATAGGGGTTTGATGACTCAGGTACTTCTCAATAAGTAATTTAAGAGTTCTTAAAACCCCCTTCCTAAAACAACACTGTTCTTTTCTTAAAACTTTATCTAAAGCATCTCTAAGTCTCAAACGTATCATCATACTGAGCAATTTGCTCCCTACAGAAACCAAGCTCTATAATTATCCCACTCATTTATCTCCTTTCTTATAGGGGGTTCCATTAGTCTTTTGAAAATCGTAAGGTACTTCCCCTTTTTCAAAAATCATATTCATAATTTTCAGTAACTTATCTCTGACTTCATAATCATTATCAGAGGCAACGCTATAGTAAAAGCCATACGGCTCCTATGTTTTTTTTCCAGAAGCACTTCATATGGAAGGGGTCGTTGTATAAACCTCAAAGGGGACTCATTCAATTAGAAAACAAGAGTTCTAGTACCCTTTTTCAGGGTCAAAAGTGATTGGAAGGCATCTAACACCCCTTCTACGCCCATCATTTCCCCAAACACATCCAATCAAAATTTTGATATAGGCCATTTTGTTCTACATAGTCGATTTCCAAATAGAAATTATGTTTTAAAGGAGGACACTTCCCCCACAGCCCTCAGGGCACGGGTTGTAAGTTATGCCTTGGGGGCATATACGGTTTTATAGAAAGCTTTGTCGTAGAAACTTCAAAAAGGACTCATTCGATTGGAAATTCAAAAGGCTAGTGCCCATTTTAATAGTCGAAAATGATTGGAGGGCAACTAATCCCCCTCTCACGCCCCCTTTTCCCCAAACGTATCCAATCAAAATTGTGATATAGCCATTTTGTTCAACGTAGTTGAAAATTCTGGAAGTTAGGTCTTTGAGGATGAAAACCACCCAACAGCCCTCAGGGCAAGGGTTGTAAGTTATGCCCTGGGGGCATATAAGTTGTTTTTTTTATAGAAAGTGTTGTCGTGGGTACTCCAAAAAGGGCTCATTCGATTGGAAATTTAAATGGCTAGTGCCCTTTTTAATAGTCAAAAGTAAGTGGAAGGCAACTAACTCCCCTTCCATGCCCATCATTTTCCTCAAACACCTCCAATCAAAATTCTGATATAGCCTGTTCAAAGTAGTTGAAAGTTCTGGAATTTATATCTTTGAGCAGGACACTCCTCCCACAGGCTTCAGGGCAAGGGTTATAAGTTATGCCCTGGGGCATATATGGTTGTTATGGAAGGAATGCTTGTACAAACTTCAGAGAGGGCTCATTTGATTGGAAATTGAAAGTTCTACTTCACTTTTTAAGCGTCAAAAGATATCGGAGGGTAACCAGCCCCCCCCCCCTCCCTCCCCACGTGCTTTTCTCCCAAATACATTCGATAAAAATTTTGAGATAGCTATTTTGTTAAAAATAGTTCAAAGATCATAGAACAAAACTCCGGTGTCAAACACAAACCCCCAGGGTCTGGGGGCAGGCATGGTACGTTATGCCCAGGGGGAAAATATGGTTCTTACGGGAAGGATAATCGTATAAACTTCAAAGAGGGCTCATTTGATTGGAAATTGAAAGTTCTAGTTCACTGTTCCAGAGTCGAAAGAGATTGGAGGGCAACTAGCCCCTCCCCTCCAAGCCCTTTTTTCCTCAAACCCATCCAATAAGAACTTTGAGATAGCTATTTTTTCAAAATAGTTCAAAGACCATATAGCGAAAACTCCGGGGTCGACACAGCCCCCAAGGCCCAAGGGCGGACGTTGTAAGTTATGCCCTGGGGGAATATATGGTTCTCATGGAAGGGCTCATTTGATTGAAAATTAATAGTTCTAGTTCAGTTTTGAGAGTCAAAAGAAATTGGAGGACAACTAGCACCCCCCCCCCCTCCCAAGCCCATTTTTCCCCAAATGCATCTGATAAAATTTTGAGATAGCCATTAATTAAAAAATTCTTCAAAAGTCAGATAACAAAACTCAGGTGTCGACACAACCCCCCAGGGCCCGGGGGCAGGCATTGTAAGTTATGCCTTGGGGCATAAATGGTTCTTATGAAAGGGGATGCTCGTAAAAACTTCAGAGAAGGCTCATTTGATTGGAAATTGAAAGTTCGAGCTCACTTTTTAATAGTCAAAAGAGATCCAAGGGCAACTAGCCCCCCCCCCCCCCGCCTTCTTTTTCCAAACCCATCTGACGAAAATTTTGAGACATTTTGTTAAAAATAGTTCAAAGGTCGTATAAGAAAAACTCAGGTGTCGACACAACCCCCCAGGGCCCAGGAGAAGGCGTTCTAAGTTATGCCCAGGGACATAAATGGTTCTTATGAAAAGGATGCTTGTATAAATTTCAGAGGGCTCATTTGATTGGAAATCGAAATTTCTAGTTCCCTTTTTAAGATTCGAGAGATTTAAGGGCAACTAGCCCCCCGCCCCACGCCCTTTTTTCCAAAACCCATCCGCTACAACTTTTGAGATAGCCAGTTTTTTGAAAATTTTTCAAAAATTAGATAACAAAACTCCGGTGTCAATACAAAACCCCAAGGCCCGGGGGGTAGGCGTTGTAAGTGTTGTCCTGGGGGCGTATATAGTTCTTATCAAAGGGATACTTGTATAAACTTCAGAGAGGGCTCATTTGATTGGAAATTGAAAGTTCAAGTTCACTGTTTAAGAGTCAAAAGATATACGAGGGCAACTAGCCCCCCCACACCCTTTTTCCCCAAGCCCATCCGATAAAATTTTTAAAATAGCCATTTCATTAAAAATAGTTCAAAGGTCAGATAAGAAAAACTCCTGTGCTGATCCAACCCTCCAGGACCCAGAAACAGGCATTGTAAGTAATGCTCTGGGGTATATATACTTCTTATGAAGGGATGCTCGTATAAACTTCAGAGAAGGCCCATTTGATTGGAAATTGAAAGTTCTTGTTCACTTTTTAAGGGTCAAAAGAGATGGGACGGGCAACAAGCCCCCCTCCCTCCACGCCCTAAATGCACCAGATAAAAATTTTGAGATAGACATTTTGTTAAAAATATTCAAAGTTCAGATAACAAAAACTCCGGTGTCGACACGGCCTCCCTGAGCCCGGGGGTAGGCGTTGTAAGTTATACCCTGGGGACATGTATGGTATGCTTGTATAAACTTCATAGAGGTCTTATTTGATTGGAAATTGAAAGTTGTAATTCACTTTTTAAGAGTCAAAAAAGATCAGAAGGCAGCTAGCCTCCCCCCACGCCATTTATTTTTTCCCAGAGGCACTTCATATAGAAAGGGCCGTCGTATAAACCTCAAAGGGGGCTCATTCAACGCCTTCCCCGGGCCCTGAGGGGTTGCGTCGACACAGGTGTTTTTCTTATCTGATCTTTGAACTATTTTTAACGAAACGGCCATACGTAAGACCAACAGAAATTAAATAAACAATCAATGCAAACAAACAGAAATTATCTCCTGTTAGTAAAGTTGTTTGTGTTCATGCAGTAAAACTGTCAGTACAGTAAGAAATTAGTGATTCCTATGGTTTTTATTGAATTAATTTCGTAATCGGATGTGGACATATATTATTTGACCTACATATTACATTGACCTACTACATATATATTTTGATTGGAATACTAGACTGTCCCTGGCTATGATAATTAGACTGCGCAATGACCGATCAAAATAGGAAGATTATTTTAAATCCATTACTGAACTTTGTCACGAGATCTATGCTTGATGGTGCGAAAATTGATCTAATTATCGGAAAAGCTGTAAGTTTTTTTGGTCATGGTACTATTATCAGTGCTAAAGAGTTGCTGTATAAGGAGCTGAATATTCAGAGCCGATGTGTCAAACATGCAAAGGATGAAGACAATGTATTTGATATTTGTAAACAGTTAAATCAGACGGCAAAGAATAATTTGCCTCTTCCCACTTTTGTTATATTCTCGCCTTCTGAAACCCCAACAATCGGGGATGCAGTCTCGGCAACTTTAGTCTCGAAAGTTAATGAACTCTCTCGGGAAATTGACGGCTTTTTAGAGAATGCGACGCATTCAGGCCTGTTTGACCAGCTAGAATTGATACCAACGTAACAATTAACCATGCCCCAGCTTCTACGTTTGTCGTTGCATTAAAAAACTGTCCTGCAAACCTGACCTCACCTAATTCTCGTAAGGACTTCATCGATAAACTTTACCCTGAGGCCTCAGGTGAAATAACTGAACTTAAAAAATCGACTTCGGAATGGAAACTTGTAGTTAAGTCAAAGCGTGCAGCGAACAAAATAGCCGAGAATGCTAAAAACAGTACCTCAGGTATCTCAGTGAGTGTAAAATCCCCACTGTTTATATGGATCCTGAAAGGCATACCGATCAAATACGATGAGAATCAAGTAAAATCTCTTGAACCAAATTGCAGATACTCTGAGTGAAAAAAAAACCTGGATCAGTTCTTGAAAGTTTCTGTAAAAGTTGGCTACGAAAAGCTTTCTGCACAAGCATTTGTATATCTCCCAACGCGTTGTTTCTCGTGTCATAAGACTTGGCATCTGGCCTTGCAGTGCTCTAATCTGGCCCTCTGCTCTCGCTGTGGATCATGCGATCACACCTAAAACAGTGCCTCTCCGTGTTCCGAAAAAATGTTCTGTCTAGAATGTAAAGCTACCGGTCATACTTATTACAGTGTAAAGTGTCCCAATAACAGTCAACTAGCAAAGCCCATGGTATGACATGGGTGTGTCTACTACTACGCAAGCTGTACTTTCGTGGAATATTAATGGTGGACATTTAGTCAAAATTCCTTTGATAAAAGGAATCGGTCATTGCAGATTACTGCAATGCTTGCAAGAGTATTTTTTGACGAGTCATAGTTTAGGCCTTCTGAAAATAGAAAATAATTTTACTAGCTATTCGATGCCTGCTAAACGATCCGCTTCCAGTGGCCGCCCCTCGGGTGGTATTAGGATGCTTGTTAGGACCTCGTGCCAGTCGAGTATTTTTGACTCATGTGATTTTTTTTCTTGCTGTCCGTGTAAAAGAGTATGTTATCGTAAACGTCTATCTCCCGACAGATTACTGCAATGACCGATCGGAATTTTTATTTACTTCTGCGTGTGAGAAACTAGGATCTTGCCTTTCGAAGATTCGCCTGTTAGGTAAGTGTTTTATTATTATAGGAGATTTTAACTGTAATTTAACTGACGCCTCGTTATTGCGTACTTCTATTTTGTCTGGTATTTTTGACGATTGGCTTAGAATATTGCCTAAAGATCTTGATTACACTTACACACACCATTGTCATGTGTCGAACCTTGACCATGCAGTTTCTTCTATAAATCGCCAAGTGTCACCTGTTCACGTCGTTACTGATTTCCTACTATCAGACCACCTTCCAATATCTGCATTTATTTATTGTCCATCTGCTCAGTCTACTCTCACCACACAACCACATCAACTCTATGCCCAATTTTACAGGGATTGGGAAAACATCTAAGATGATCTTTTTGCTGCAGTTACTAATTGTGTCCTACATAAAATTCATGTTCCGTTCCAGGTGCTCCAGGATAATCCAAAAGTTGATGCAAATGAAATACGGGTGTTGCTAGATATCTATCTTGCACAAATTTACCATGCTCTGCGATGCGCAGAAAAAAGCCGCTATACCTCTCAAACGTATACGTCGGGGTGTCACAAAGAACTGGTCCAGTAATCCGAGCCTAGTTGAAGCTTGGAGAAAATCCAAATTTTGGTACCATTTGTGGCTCCAGTGTGACCGTCCTCGCTCTGGCTGGGTTTCTGACATTCGTCTTTCTACCAAAAGAAAGTTTGCAAGAGAACTATCTATCCACATGAACCAGATAGTTGAAGAGACATCCCAGCAAGCTTCTCTGTCCCAACCTTCCTTCTGGAGAAATGTATCAAGATATCCTCCTAGGGCCCGCCTATCTGCTCAAGTTATTCCTGATTCCAAATGGAATTCATACTTCTCTTCTGAATTCTCCCCACCAGATGCCACGCTACAGTCCAAATATGAAGATAAGCTTGATAAATTTATGTCTAGTTGTCCAACCGACAATTTTGTTGCTTCAGTTGATTCTATACTGCGAGCAATCCAACGCCTAAAGCGTAAGAAATCTTCTGGCATCGATAAAATAAGCGCTCTTAACATTCTGCATGGAAGCGAGCTGCTGATAAACCATATTGCTCTTTTGATGCAGATGATTGTTACCCAAGGAGTTGTACCGTCTTCTTTTTCAATCAGAGATCTCATTCCAATTCCAAAGAAAGGTAAACTCGCTACCCAGTGCTCGTCCTTCCGCCCTATAACAGTGGCTACTACCTTTTGTAAGCTTTTTGAACTTCTGTTCATTGACCATCTGAACGCCAAATGCTAGGTTCCACCTTACCAATTTGGATTCCAGCCATGTCTCGCTTGTGCCCACGCTTTGTCGGTTGTGGCGAACGCATTGATCGATGCTGATGCATCGGGCGAAACACTTGTGTTGGCTGGGCAAGATGTTCGTAAAGCGTTCGACTCTCTCATTCACGCCACTATGCTACTCCATGCAGCAGAACGTGGAGTGAGCCCCTCATATATCAGAGCTCTTCAAGACATCTATTATTGTCTTAACATTCGCCTAATACTTCATCCATTAGCTAAAGTTGACGGCTCTCAAGTCTACGCACCAACCCCTAATATTTTTGTCAATGTTGAAAAATGTACCCTGTCAAGGTGTTGTTTCTTCCCCTTCACTCTTCAATTATGGAGTTCTTGATACATAGTCAGCTGTTCCCACATCATTCATCTTTGCCGGTCTTGATTTATCTCTTGTATTTTATGCAGACAACATTCCGAATTTGAGCCGCACTATCCAGCGCATAAGTGAGATTTTCACAACGCTACAATCTGAGTATGCAGAACTAGGTCTTCATTTCAATCCTGAAAAGTCCGAATTTGTATTCTTCAACTGGAAGCAAGCGTTGTCTAGGGATGTTCCTCTCGGAAATAGTAGGATTAAGCCAGTAGGTCAAATTACCTACCTCGGTCTTCCCATTGGTTTGTCAGTAATGCACACGCGACAATTATTAATTGCTCACATTGAGCGTAGAGTTGTGTTATCATATGCTTCTTTTGTAACTAATAAGTTATGGTTCAACCGCCATCTTCTCTCGAAACTTTTTAACTCAGTTGCTCTACCACATTATCTGTATACATCGCCGTTTTGGAAAATGCTCAGAAATTCCGACAAGTCAAAAATTTGTTCAGTTTTCTTCCGATTCGCAAAATATCTTTTACGTTTTCCCTCTTGGAAGCGCAATTCTTAATTAATTAGAAAATTCAGCATTGCTGACCCCATTATAGCTGTAAAAAATCAAATTCGTGCTTATAGTTCCCGTTAAATGAAGTTGAACCATCCCTGGTCGTCAGTACTGGCCCAGTAGTCAAGATGAATTTGTTGTGTTTTTTTTTAAGTGTTTGTTTTCGCACTTAGTGTAACTGTTTCAGTTTTTAAACTGATTGATGATTTAGTCTCTTTTTGTATGAGCCCAATTTAAGTGACGCTGGTTATTCTCAATTTTTGGTGTCAATTTTTCTTTGATAATATATTGTGTATATTACTAATAATCTAATTGTTTATTTATTATTGGTTCATTAAAGCATATTGCTTTAAGCAAAGTTGTAAAAGAATCCGTGATTGAATAATTTCCTTGTTTCTGTTATTTATGCATATTGGAGTAAATGAATCATTTGTTGAGAGTGATCTGAGTTCACGACCAGTAGGCGAAAGTGTCATTTAATTGTTTTTATCATTTCTTGTCATATTTACACTAGTTGATATTCCAAAACTAGTATATATAATTGATTATATACACACTAACAGTTGATTATCCACAGTATATCTTTTTTAATTCACTGATGATTATTTGGGCACTTTTTTTTACAAGTTGCGGCTTGATGCAATGATGTTCATATTAGACCCTGGCGCCGCGTCGATGAGGGAAAACCGGTGGCGACGGGGCCAAAAACAGCGCGCCGTGCCGCCGGTAAGATGTCGGCGGCGCACCACTGGTAAGATGTTGGCGGCGCGCCGCGATCAATGTTGACCGCAAACATTAATGTTTTCATCAGTCTTTCTCAAATCACAGCTTAAATTTACAGCAGATTCGAGCCTATTCATGAGTTCAAAAATTCACAAGTTGCTGGCTGGAAACTGGTCTTCTTCGTTATTCATCAAGAGAAGTAGAAACATGATAGAAAAGAAATGGCTGTGGCGTTTCAGAACCATTGCATAATACGAGTAGTTGAAGTATCTATTAGCTATGTATTCTTAACATAAATAATTATCAAAATTAGTAGTTTGTTTCATCAAGCATAACTGCATATAAAACTTTAAATACCATATCACAAAATTCGTCAGTTATCTGGTTAAAAACTTTGAATATAACTTAGAACTTAGAAGCTTAATTTTTTCATAATACCCTTTGCATGTATCTGTTTTGTCACCTTTAAAAAGTTGAAATGGGCGACTATGATATTGATTGTAGATTCCTAAAAAGCCTTCTTGTATTAAAACCTGGTTTTTAAGAAAAATTTAAAAAAAAATACATTTTAAAATTTTTTTGGCACTTAAATGTAATTAAATGAAATAATATGCAGACTGAAGTAGCTCCAGGAAGATGTTGAGATTTTCATCCTAGTTCTTCGCTTTTAATCCAAGCAAAATATTAGGTCACTTAGTATCAGTTATTAAGTTTAAGCTTTGATTTCCAAATGCTCACAAAAATTACCAAATTTAAGAAAGTCGCAACAATAAGTCACCTATGGTCAAAATACACAAAGACTCCTCTTTGATCCCCACACAGGCTCAAAGCTTCTGCTATGGTTATTTCCATGGAAATCCTCGAAGAGTTTCTTTTTAAATAGCTTTCAAGCGTAGTAATGGCTATTTAGCCTTTTTCACTTTTCTTCAAAGCTTTGAAAAAAGTGTTATAATATTCCAAATGTTACATTTGTTGTATTTGTGCATATTTTTGGTAATCATTTGTGGGGTGATCAAATTTTTTAAACCACTGTAGATACGTAAGAACGTTGCAACATCTAGTACCCTGAGGTCATAAGACTGTCAAAGACTCCTCCTTGAACCTCCCAAATTGAAAGCTTTTATTATGACCTGGCCTTTTAATGTAACTTGGGCACTGGACCAAGGGCGCCATTGTCACTCGAGCGCAACGTTAGGTGTGATATCGATATCGCTCTCGTCACACCAATTCGTTTTAGTGTGAATCTGCCTGGTACTTATGAATGAATGTTTCAAAAGTTAACCCGTTTCATCAATGAGAAAAAAAACGGGTTGGACCCATATGTCCCTTTCCCTTTGGACGATAAAACCATTCAAGTGATGTATCAAGTATAACTCACGAAAATCTTGTTAATTTTGTCAACTTTTCAATTTTTTGGCATCCCTGCTTTCAATAAAAAAAATCAAGGTACTATCTTTTAAATATAATAACTCCCTATGCCCCCCCTGGATGCCATCTTGATAGGATACCGTCTGTGCTTAAAATAAAAAAAAATGAACTTATTGGCACCCCTGCTTTCAAAAAAAAAAATATAGAGGTGTTATTATATTAAAATATAATTCAACCACCCCCTCCCCCTCTCGATACCACCTTGATAAGATGCCGTCTCTGCTTTAAATTAAAAAAAATTAACTTTTTGGGATCCCTGCTTTCAATAAGGAAAAAATTGAAGATCTTATCATTTAAATGTAATACCTCCCTACCCCTCAGCTTTCATTAGAAAAATAATTTACTTAATTAATTAGGTCACTCTATGGTTCAAACAAACACGCAAAATAACGTTAAACAGCTTGTGTTCCTTAAAAAAAAATTGAGGGTATGAGTAAAGAGGTACAAAGACAACCACAAAAATATCAAAATTATTCAGATATACCTCAAATTATTGGAAAACTGAGTCATAGATTCACCGTGGCATTCAATAAGATCCAAAGAATCTAATTAAAAGGGAGCACACACAAAAGGCAAATTAGGCCAGTAGCCTATGAAAAATTGTAAAATACCCAAGACAATGAACAAGTCCTAATGGGGGGCCCTGGGTCTATCAAAATATTTCAATGGTTTCCCAGGGAATTCGATATCATTTTCTTCTGTCTCCACTTTAAATGAAAAAATAATTATCTTTTTTGTATCCCTGCTTTCAATAAAATAAAATGAGTTATTATCATTTAAAAAGAATAGCCCCCTATTCCCCCCCCTATAGGCAATAATTTAAAATTTATTTATGAATCATATTTTTTGGGTAACTTCCGGTTCAGTCTTTTATTCCTCAACCTTGTTTTTAGCTTAGTCTATAGCTAAATTTCGTCTCAACAGAAGGTGTTTTTTTGGAGGGGGGGGGGGAATGTTTCAGAAATGTTTCAGAAAGAAGATTGTATTTTCTATCAGGCGTTCAACAATTGAGTATTAAACATTAAGAAAATCTTATCTAAAAACAGCAAAAAAAAAATCTGCAAACTTACAATTCAGCTGTCAAAACAATTTGTCGACTGTCAATTTCAAAATCCAACTGAAGGCTAAAGTTGTATAGTAGTGAATACGTTCTATAATTCTATTAAACTTGAAAATAAAACTCTTGACAACAAATGATGTAAGAGACTACAAATGATGTATAGCGATTGGGAAACTGCATTCGGAATGATTTAAACTCATTTCATAAAGACAATACTTCTTTTGTCAACATATGAAGAACTGTGTATATTGCAATATTTGCAATTGCATATTGCATTTGTCTGGTTTTTATGTTAAGTAAAAGAAGAGACGAAAATTAATGAACAAGAGAGTAGTGATGAATTATGGTATGCAAAGTAATATTTGGCAGGGAAAGTAACTGGTGATAAATCAATAGGGGTGGCACCGTGATTGCGTGATTTTTGGGGATTCAGGGAACCAAATTTGTTTTTCTGGGTGATGCATAGATTTTCTGGGAAATACCCGAAAATTCGGGGATAGTGCAAGCCCTGCTTGATTTCTAATCAGGGAAATCGAAATACTAAACCACACAAGAAGGAACAGCTCCGACTTTGTGGTTGACGCAATAAAGAATTGCTGCAAAATTATTTTAAACTCGACCAAATGCCGCCGCCTCTGCCGGCGACGGCGCGCCTACGGCACGCCGGCAGCGTTACAACACTTCGGCGGCATTTGACCGGGCCTCTCGTCGACGATGTTTGGTCGATCCACCGGTGCAGCGCCAGGGTCTATTTCATATTGTTTATGTTTGTTCAGGATTTCGGAGCCTAAAAAAAAGAAACATGTTGCATACCTACAGAGCAGTGTATAATTGAGTTTTTCTTTCTCGTTTTGTGTAATTTGTTCTAAGAGCTGGTTTAGATCTTAGGTCCAGCATTCGGCACTAAAAACCACATGTATAACTCCTAAGTTTATGTCTATTGTTTTTTTTGTTTATTGCTCTGTCTTTTCCTTTTTTGTATGACGGGTTTTCTATAAATAATAATAATAATAAACATACAGTATATATTAATGTAAATGAATAAATAAATCTTAAAACGAGTAAAACTTGAATTAAATATGCAAATCAAGCTTGAAATAAACAAAAATGGCTACAAACAAGATTTTGGGTATTGCCTCCTTCTCTCACAGTCAAACAGTTTGTGATAACAAACTGAAAGTAAGGAGCAACCCAGCTCAATAGTAAGCTAAACTCTAAAAACGGAATTTTGATACCAATAGATACATCAAAAGAATCAAATTTTAATGCTGATTTTAAATATATAAGTTTCATCAAGTTTAGTCTTACCCATCAAAAGTTACGCGTCTGAGACAATTTGCCTGATTTTCGAAAAAAGGGGTAAACAATCCCTAAAAGTTATAGAACCTTAATGCAAATCACACCATCAGATTCAGCGTATCAGAGAACCCTACTGTAGAAGTTTCAAGCTCCTATCTGCAAAAATGTGGAATTTTGTATTTTTTGCAAGAAGAAAGATCATGGATGCATGTTTATTTGTTGTTTTTTTCCCAGGGGTGATCATATTGACCCAGTGGTCCTAGAATATCGTGGGAGGGCTCAATCGAACGGAAAATAAAAGTTCTAGTGCCCTTTTTAAGTGACCAAACAAATGGAGGGCAACTAGGCCCTCTCCCACGCTCATTTCTTTCCAAAGTTACACAATCAAAATTTTGAGATAGCCATTTTGTTCAGCATGGTCGAAAATCTAGTAAGTATCTTTTAGGATGACTTAATCCCCCAAAGCCCAGAGGGGAGGGCTAAATGTTAAAAACTTTACCCAATGTTTACATATAGTATTGTTTATTGGGAAGCATACAGACATTTTCACGGGGAATTTTTTCTGGTAGTAGGGGGGGTCAGGAGTTAAGTTGGAGGATCTTTCCATCAAAGAAGTTTTCAGGGGGGAAGGGAAATTGCTATGAAGGGGGCTCCAGATTTCCCAGTATTTTTTAAAAAATGATCAGAAATTAAGTAAAAAAAAACAAGTTTTTCAACTGAAAGTAAGGAGCAACATCAAAACTTAAAACTCAAAACTTAATGAAAATTCACCCCAGAAAACTTCTTGCAGACAATTCCGCCTGAAAAATTCTACTTAGCATACTTTCATTGGAAAAAAATACTTGTTTTTCATTTAAAATCTAATTGTGTTCCAAATCATGCCTGAAATCCATCTTTGTGGAAAATTTCTACTGAAAATTATCCCCCAAATGGTAAGTTTTGTCCCATAAAAAATTCTTCCATAAAAATTCCTCCTGGAGGAAATTCCCTGTGCATAATTTCTCCCTTGGAAATCCCTGAAAAAGGTCTGTTTACTTCCCAATAATATATAGCATATGCAAACAACAAAAAATTCATAGCTTATGCTCCTTTTCCCAGATGCTCTGGGGGGTCACATT
>JAQQPU010008718.1:23311-34810 GCA_029168905.1 Artemia sp. Kazakhstan ARC1039 | reverse complement strand
GAGAGGAGTAAATCATCCTTGAGCACCATCTTTCTTATGAAAAAAAAAGTCCTAAATTTCTAAAAACTAATGTTTAAAAGCATATCCACAATATCATTTTGCTGTGTCGTGATCAATATATCAATAAATTGTGTAAATGCATTTGGACCACGATGTAGAAGCTTCATACAATAGTCTAATGATGGAGAATCAGTTTTCATTATATCGACAAGCATTCCCCGAGAAAATATCTTCCTTTGAATAGACAACTCTAGAAAATCATCATCTAGAATCAAACGTTTTTCCATAAGAATTAGATTCCTCATGATTCGATCTTTCTCGAATCTATCCATTTTTTTTTTTTTTAGAGTCCTAACTCTCTCACAACCAACTTCAGACTAATCAGAATCTCGTTTTGTACTCTAAAAATACGCTTGTCTACTTTAGAAAAAAAGAAAAAATACCATTGATTTAGAAACAGTTTTATTGAACATAATTACAATAATAATATTCACTGATGCATTTTGTTCTCATCAATATATTTCGATAGAACATCTAATGCTGACCGAAGTTTATTTATATGGAGAATATTTACTTTTCCAGCAAAACACAGCTGTTCCTCCTGCTTAAATTTGCTTAATGATATCACATATCTAGCATACATAGTGTCCCATTCAAGACATAGTCTACAACCAGCAGTTATTTCCACAGCTACATTAGGTACTCGTATATCGTTGCTGCTGCTGCTGTCGGTTCCATCATTAATCTCCAATAGTGTAAATGCACCACTCATTTTTTCTCCACTAATATCCTCTCAAATAAAAACTATTCTCTTTGAATCCAATTCTCTTACTAATATGAATTGTAGTGAAAACCATTCCTTTTATTCAAATCCTAATCACCAATCAAGTCATACACGTTCCTCTTGGCAAAGAGTGTGATGACCTGTTTACCTACTAGAAGAACCTGTTTGGTACATAGTCTGGTAGAAGTATAAGGTACTACTCTACTGTTTATAACCCATCAAAAACACAAGGCATGGCGATGGAGTATAACAAAAAGACAGAAAAAGAAAAGATACACACACAAAAACAGGACCAAATATGTAGAAACTAAAAACACGAATAAACGAGAATTTTCAAAAAAAATAAGCCACTCCAAGGGTTGCAAACCTCTTTAGACGACGACTTTACGTACAAATTACCAACCTGCACAATCGGGCCGAGGACTCCGTAATACTGTTTTATTTTTTTCGTCGGTACCAAACGTTGTTGGTCGCCTTTTAAATAAATCGTAAACGCTTGATGCAACGACCAGATTTGCCTGTCACAAGAGCCGTTAGACTCCAGATATCTGCCACCATTTTCAAGCATTTTAAAGATAAAACAATAGCCATAAAGGATCCGTCTTCATTCGCAGGGGCGAACTAACGGCCTCGAGCTTGAAGCTAAGGTTTATTTAAGATCATTATACAAAGTCTACGAAAGGTGAACCCTACTTCCTGTTCATCATTTTGAGCCCCTCCCCCCGTACTAAAAAATCCTGGGTATGGCCCTGAAAGCAGGTATCCTCTATAATTGACAACATTTGAAAGCACCTGACTTAGCATCAAGAAAAGCTGCTACTAATTAAAAATCGTAACTGATAATAAGGTTGATTAAAATTTGATGAAAGTGCCGTTTTCAGATTTCTATTTCTTACCGGTGAAAATCTAATCAAATAACATTAACTTCTATTTCAAATTTTACCAAGCAAAAACTTGTCAATAGATTCAAATTTATGCCTCGAATACAAATGTTTGTTATTCAATGTTCGTGTGAGCTTTACGTAGAAATTGAATTTCTTAAATTCTTAGCATCCGAATTTCTCCAGAGCAATTGAAATTCAAAAGAAAACCATCATGGAAAAAAAATATATGCATAATGTATTTCATTTTGATGTTTAAAATTCCTTCGTTCTTTGGATGTTTGTTCTCTGAATTGGTTTCAGCTTGTGGTAGGATATTTTGAAAAAATATACATAAAAATCGAGTAAGTAGTAGCACAAACAAATACATTCTCAGTAAGGAGGAAAAAAGCTGACTAATTTAAAGAAAAAAAAGGCACCACACATGAAAGATGCTGAAAATACAAGACTGATGCTTGAGCTTAATAGGGTGAAGCAAATATTAATGCTTTCTATGGAGTATTCTATTCAGTGAAACAATTAGGAGCGCTGGGACCGTAATCATAATATACGAGTAACCAAGATTACTTTATGTTTAAGCCTTGTTTATGAAAAAAAGTAAACGAAACAAAAGGCAGCTATGTACCCAATCGGCCACCGGTTTGCCGAGAAATCTCATTTTCTTTGTGATGTCACCCACAATTTTTTGTAGGATGACATTCGTTCTATTAGTAATTGTGGCTGTTTCAATCAAAGAATGGTCACCCTTGAGACAAATACAGATAGCCAAGAAACCAATACATGTTTGTGCAGCTGTGTTAGCCTCAAGTGGCGTTGAGCTGTGACAAGTTGCTGCATATGTTAATTTTGGCTGTTTAAAGAATCTGACCCAACCATATAAAGGAAACCATAAATGTCAGTAAATGTGAGTCAACTTTAGCCTCACATTCACGCTTTCAAATTATTCACGAGAGAAGAAAGAACCTAAAAGGGAATTTAAAAATTGAAGTTGTGAATTTTTCTCGATCCAGTGACTTTGGAGCCCCATCGTAGTAAATCTTTAACCTATAAATATTTAACGGTGAAACATATTAAGAAATATGTTAACATCAACGTGGCATCCGTGTGAAATGTACCTACACGGTTTCTGATACCCACCTGCGATGTACCTTGACACCCTTATCATGCACAATCAAAATTATTCAAATTTAGACGGATCAACGGTGAGGATTGAAATCCCGGTCGTACAATAGGAGGCAAGAAGCAGCTAAATCAACCAGCCCTTCGACGTTAAACCATGGGAGAAGGAGATATTACTATGTTAACTAAGGAATTTGAACTATCAATATTTTACTGAGTGGATGAGAAGATCGTCTTTTGCAATATAAAAAAGTATAAAAAGACCATATTTAGTCAAAAACTGGCGCGCATACCTTATAAATAGCCAACGTGCCTTAGTACTGGGATATGAAGGGCTCAGTCTTCCTATTCAATTTGTTCATTTTTACTTTTTAAGTTATATGAATCTTTAAAATTATCAACACTGCCTAAAAAACCGGAGATTCTCTATTTTATATTTAGAAAACCATTATGGTGCTAAACACAAAATATTTAACTAAATAACTCATCTATAAGGTGTCATGTCCAATGACCAAATTTTTCATTTTATATTGGCTCCTTTTTGCTTTTAACTTTGTGGTCATAACATCTTTCAACTTTTGCTTCATGTACCTGTTCGAGTCGTTACCCTTTGACGTATTTTCCAAAATTAGCCCTTCATGAATAATAAGGAAAAAGATTCAGCTTAAAAGAGAGCAGATGTCCTTTTTCCCAAGGCTTTTATCCTTTATTCTTCATCAAACTTGCCCTTCACACTTAGATCTTTGGTCATGTCATTTTCAGAAGGCTTGTTTTCTTTTTTCTTTCACCCTGATTTTGTGATAGATGTCCGCGGAAGCCACCTGTTTTAGAAGATGGAGAACTTTAGGGGAACAAGAAAATGAGGTGTTATGAAAGGACATTTATTCCCCTTTTAGTCATGGAAACTATAATTTCACTTTTATTCATTACTTTCAAAAGTCGTTTTCCTGAAAAATAATAAGGAATAAGCTATAGGTCTAAAGTATACAAAAATAACAAAATGATATAATTTGTGATGGTAGCATTTGAATAAAATCATTGACAAAAAGCGGTAGCTTTCTTGTCAAAATAACAAGGCCGCTGATAAGGACACAAGACATCATACTTCTTATAATTAGTAAGTGTCCGTGGCTCTATAGAGAACCCATTTACTTGCACATATTAATGCAGCAAAGGTCTGAAAACCGAGTAACAAGCCAGGCTAGGTCTGATTATAGAGCATAATACTCCCGATCTTGGGTCATGGTTTCGAACCAAAAATTGTTCTTTATTTCGGTCGGATAAAGAAAAATGAGGGTATATATTCCTTTTTGGGTGAAAGTTACTTGTTTGGAAAAAAAAGTCGTTATTAGGATATTTCACGCCTGCTAATGGATAAAGAATCTATCACTGGTCTCATACTAACCCATTTTGTCTCATAGTGAGGAAGGAGGGGGGGGATGAACCATTTTTGGGGGGAGAGGGAGTAATTAACTTAAAATTTTGTTTGGAAAGAGGGGTAACACGATCTTTACCAGGTCTTTTGGTTCTCGCAACTCATTCAAGAGCTTTGTGTGTCAGTTTCAATACTTTTCTAAATGCATTCGACATGTTTTAGTCTGCGTATAAAACTACAGAAATTAAAGGGCGGTAGAAGAAATGTTCAATATCTTCTTTTGTAATATGAACACAATTAACACCCTTAGCAATTCTATATAAAATGAAAGAGATATTTTTTCAGGAACTAAGTCTTCTTCAGGGGAAAGTGGCCATGTGTGGCAAGGTGATTGGTATATAACTTTGTACTTATGGCATTAAATTATTCTTAATTCTTGAAATTCCGTCAAAGTTCCTTGTGTAGGGCTATAGAAAGATAGTACCAAACTACATTAAGGGTTTTGCATCAGCTAGAAGTTAGGATTACTCGTAGAATTTGGTGCGAACAGGAGTCAATGTCAGAAAAATGTTTAAACTCCAAGCTCAGGTTTTCTTTGGTACAGAATCCTCTGTTGGTGCAATCTTGGCGTCATCTACAAAAAAAAACAAAAAACTACCCACATTCTCCATTTGGCCCGAGAGTGACATTCTATATGAGAGTGAAACAGCGGAGAACAACGGCTGAATAGATCGCAGCTTTTTAATGTTAAAAAATAACAAAAATAGGTAAAAGTGTAAGAAAAATAGACCCCCCATCCAAGTATTTTTAGGGGTACCGGACTCAGCAGACAAGGGACCTCTTGTGGGGTTATGTGCCCTCATCTTTTCTGGGAGTTCGAAATCCATATAAAAATCAAATATTTTCATTTTTACAGAACTCTAAGATACATGTTTTTGACAAAAAAGGGTCTTTTTCTTAAACGTTACCCTCTTGAAAATGTGACTGGTGCCTACGCCAGCGTAATAATGTTTTGGTAATTTTTTACCAAAAATAAAAGATATCAGTGATGGTTTAAGGATTAATGATTAGATCGAATTATATTTAACGGAAAATTTAATATGCTAAAACCAACCCTAGCAGGAAATCAATTAAAAATAAAAAAATTCCAAAAAAAATTAAAGAGCGATATTAAAACCTAAACCAAGCTTATAAATTAAGTCATATAATAATTCAAGTTTAAAACAAACAGAATTTATTATGAATGAATGAATAAAACCCAAAACGACCAGAAATTACACAAAGAATAGACATGTTAAGGGTAAAGGAAACAGATGCTGTTATCGATGAATAGATATCATAGGCAGCGCAATAGTGCTGCCTAAGTAAAGAACGATGTTGGCACAATGCATTATTTTTTTTCCAGACCAGGGCACTTCGTATCGAAGGAGTTGTCGTAGAAACTTCGAAAAGGGCTTATTCGGTTAGAAATTGGAATGGCTAGTGCCCTTTTTAATAGTCAAAAGTGATTGGAGAGCAACAAACCCCCCCCCTCCTCTTACGACCTCCGTTTACCCAAACACATCCAAAAATTTTTTTGAGATAGTGATTTTGTTCAACGTAGTTGAAAGTTCTGGAAATTAGGTCTTTGAGGATGATAACCCCCTCAGAGCCCTCAGGGCAAGGATTATATGATATGCCCTGGGGGCATATAAGGTTTTTATTGAAAGCTTTGTCATAGAAACTTGAAAAACGGCTCATTCGATTGGAAATTCAAAGGGCTAGTGCCCTTTTTAATAGTCAAAATAGATCAGAGGGCACCTAACCCCCTTCTCATGCCCACCATTTCCCCAAACATATCCAATCAACATTTTTAGATAGGTATTTTGATCAACGTAGTTGATACTTCTGGAAATTAGGTCTTTAAGGAGGACAACCCCCCCCCTTCCCCAGCCACCAGGGCAGGGGTTGTAAGTTATGCCCTGGGGTCATATAAGGTTTTTATAGAAAGCGTTGTCGCAGAAGCTCACAGAAAGGACTCATTCGTTTGGAAATTGAAATCAATAGTTGCCTTTTTAATAGTCGAAATTGATTGGAAGACAACTAACCCCACTCTCACGCCCACCATTTCCCCAAAGACATCCAATCAAAATTTTGAGATATTAGACATTTTGTTCAACGAAGTTCAACGGTCCAGAAATTATGTCTTTGAGGATGACACTCCCCTCAGAGCCCTCAGAGCAAGGGTTGTAAGTTATGCCCTGGGGCATATAGGGTTTTTATAGAAAGTGTTGTCGTAAAAACTTCAAAAAGGACTCACTCGATTGGAAATTGAAAGGGCTAGTGCCCTTTTCAATAGTTGAAAGTAAGTGTAGGGCAACTAGCCCCCTCTCACGCCCACCATTTCCCCAAACAAATGTAATCCACATTTTGAGATATCAATTTTGTTCAACACAGTCAAAAGTTCTAGACATTGGGTCTTTGAGGATGACAGCCCCCTCGGAGCCCTCAGGGCAAGGGTTGTAAGTAATGCCCTGGGGGCATAAGGTTTTATAGAAAATCGGTGTCATAGAAAATAAAAAAAGCTTGAAAAAATTTGAAAAAAAAAGCTAAAAAAATTTGATTGGAAATTGAAAGGGCTAGTGCCCTTTTTAATAGTCGAAAGTGAATGGGGAGCAACTAGCCCCCCTCTCACGCCCACCATTTCCCCAAACACATCCAATCAAAATTTTGAGTTAGGCATTTTGTTCAACGTAGTTGAAAATTCTAGAAATTATGTCTTTGAGGATGACAAACTCCCCGAACCCCTCAGGGCAAGGGTTGTAAGTTATGCCCTGGGGGCATATAAGGTTTTTACAGAAAGTGTTTTTGTAGAAACTTCAAAAAGGGCTCATTCGATTGCAAATTCAAAGGGCTAGTTGGCATTTTAATAGTCGAAAGTGATTGGAGGGCAACTAACCCCCACTCACGCCCACCATTTCCCCAAACACATCCAATCAAAATTTTGAGTTAGGGATTTTGTTCAACGTAGTTGAAAATTCTAGAAATTATGTCTTTGTGGATGACAAACCCCCCGAACCCCTCAGGGCAAGGGTTGTAAGTTAAGCCCTGGGGGCATATAAGGTTTTCACAGAAAGCGTTGTCGTAGAAACTTAAAAGGGCTCATTCGATTGGAAATTGAAATGGCTAGTGCCCTTTTTAATAGTCGAAAGTGATTGGAGGGCAATTAAACCCCCCCTCATGCCCACCATTTAACCAGACACATCCAAAAATCTTTTTGAGATAGTCATTTTGTTCAACGTAGTTGAAAGTTCTGAAATTAGGCCTTTGAGGATGATACCCCCCTCAGAGCCCTCAGGGCAAAGATTATAAGTTATGCCCTGTGGGGGAGACCCCCCTCCCCCACACCCCTCAGCGCAAGGATTGTAAGTTATGCCCTGGGGGCATATAAGATTTTTATAGAGAGTGTTGTCATAGAAACTTCAAAAACTTTGAAACTTCGAAGGGCTAGGGCCCTTTTTAATGATCAAAAGTGATTGGAGGAAAACTAACACCCCTTCCACGCCCACCATTTCCCCAAGCACATCCAATAGAAATTTTTAGATAGCCATTTTGTTCAACGTAGTTGAAAAGTACGGAAATTATGTCTTTGTGGATGACACTCCCCCCACAGCCCTCAGCGCAAGGGTTGTAAGTTAGGCCCTGGGGGCAAAAGGTTTTTATAGAAAACCGGTGTCATAGAAACTTAAAAAAACTCATTTGATTGGAAATTGAAAGGGCTAGTGCCCTTTTTAATAGTGAAAAGTGATTGGGGAGCAACTAACCCCCCTCTCACGCCCACCATTTCCCCAAACACATCCGATCAAAATTTTGAGTTAGGCATTTTGTTCAACGTAGTTGAAAATTCTAGAAATTATGTCTTTGCGGATGACAAACCCCCCGAACCCCTCAGGGCAAGGGTTGTAAGTTAAGCCCTGGGGGCATATAAGGTTTTCACAGAAAGCGTTGTCGTAGAAACTTAAAAAGGGCTCATTTGATTGGAAATTGAAATGGCTAGTGCCCTTTTTAATAGTCGAAAGTGATTGGAGGGCAATTAAACCCCCCCTCAGGCCCACCATTTAACCAGACACATCCAAAAATCTTTTTGAGATAGTCATTTTGTTCAACGTAGTTGAAAGTTCTGAAATTAGGCTTTTGAGGATAATACCCCCCTCAGAGCCCTCAGGACAAAGATTATAAGTTATGCCCTGGGGCATATAAGTTTTTTATCAAAGCTTTGTCGTAGAAACTTGAAAAACAAACACATCCAATCAAAATTTTGAGATAGACATTTTGTTCAACGTAGTTGAAAGTTCTGGAAATTAGGTCTTTTCCAGCATTGTCGTAGAAACTTCAGAAAGGACTCATTCAATTGGGAATTGAGAGGGATAGTGCCCTTATTAATAGTCAAAAGCTATCGGAGGACAAATCCTCCCCCCCTTCCACCCCCATGATTTCTCCAAACACTTCCGATCAATAATTTGATATGACCATTTTGTTGAACGTAGTTAAAGGGTCCGTAAATTATGTTTTTGAGTATGTCAACCCCCCACAGCCCTCAGGGCTAAGGTTTTAAGTTATGCCCTGGGGGATACAATGTCTTAGAGAAGGTGTTGTTTTAAAAACTTCAAAAAGGGCTCTTTTCCAATGGAAATTGAGAGGGCTAATGGCCTTTTTAATAGTCAAGAGTAATCGGAGGGAGAATCGTCCCCCCACGCCCATCATTTCTCCAATATCAGAAAGGTCTGGAAATTATATGTTTGAGTTTAACAAATCCCCCCAGCCCTCTTGTCAAGGGTTGTAAGTTATTCCCTGGGGACATATAGGGTTTTTATGGAAATTGTGGTCATATAAACTTTGAAGGGGGCTCATTGGATTGGTAATAAGACGCTCCAGTGCTCTTTTTAAGAGACAAAGTGATCAGAGGGCAGCTACCCCCTCCGCCTACACATACGTCGTATTGTCCCAAAATACATCTAATAGAAATTTTGAGATAGCCATTCTATTCAAAATAGTCTAAATATCATATAACAAGGCTTTTGGGGTTGAAACAAACCCCAGAGATTAGGGGCAAGGGTTGTAAGTTATGCCCAGGGAGTATTTAAGGTTTTTATTGAAGGGCTGGTTGTTTAACTTCAGAAGAGGCTCAGATTTTCTACCTGAAAAAGACTATGTCATTATAAAACGAACAGAAATTAACCAAATAATCTTTTTGCGCGAAATAAATTTTTCGAAAAAAAGTAATGAACTCCATTAAACCAAAAATGAACAAAAATATAATCAAATAATCTACCAACCATACAACTACCGCAAATCAGTATCAATAAATAAATGAAACCCAAACCCCTATGCTTTCTAAAAGCCAGAATATAATTTGTACTTCACTGAAAAAATTCTTTTACATGTTTTCCTTTTTATAACTTTAAGAGATCAAAAACTAATTAAGATTTTAAGGAATAAGTATCAGCATATGTATATTAAACTGACAATGCACATTTTTTTCTGTAAATTTATTTGACTTTTTTTCAGTAGAGTACAAATTATATTCTGGCTTTTAGAAAGCATAAGTTTCTTTAAAATTCAGAATTTGAGACATTTCATTTTACTTATATACAAATCACCATCAATAAATAAATGAAACTCAAAACGAAGTAAATTACAATAAATAACTAAGTCAAACTCAAAATGAGCAAAAATTAACACGAGTAGGGCTGACAGTCCCAGCGCCTTCTCAAGACTAGAACATAACTTGCACTCGACTGAAAAAAAAAACAACAAAACAAATGGCCGTGGATTGTCAGTTTAATAGAAACATGCTGATATTTATTCCTTAAAGTTAGAATATATTTTTATTTATTAACGTAAGAAAAGTGAAAACATTTTAAAGGTATTTTGGTTTCAGTAAAGTGTAAATTATGTTCTGGTATTGAGAAGGCATGGGGGTTACCAGCCCTACTCATATTAATTTCCTCTCGTTTTGAGTTTGACTCGGTTACTTATTGGAATTTTTTAGTTTTGAGTTTCGTTTAGTTTTTTATTTTTTTTTTAACTGAAATTTGAAACAAACAGACATTATCACGAATATGAGTAGGGTTGTCCCATCCTCAATGCCTCACTTTTTACGCAAACAATTTTTGCTTTTTCTCCAAATTATTTAAGAATGCCCATGACACAAGGGTCGTTCAATTAGAATAATAACCTTTTTTAAAAAGTTCTACAAAAAAACTTTAGCGTAAAGAGCAAGGTATTGAGGAGAGGCGGCCCATTATATATTTGTAATAAGTTCTGCTTGTTTCAAGTTTTAATGTTACTCCTTACTTTCAGCTGATTTTTTTTTAAATTTCGAATCTTTTTTTTAAATAATGGCGGGAATTCCTTTCCCACACATAAAATTCCACCGTGGAAAGATTCTTCTGCGCCCCCTCCCCTAATAGAAAATCCCCTTCCCGAAAAGTATCTGTATCATAGGCAGTGCGCTAGCGCTGTCTAAGTAAAGAACGATGTGGGCACAATGTGTTTTTTTTTCTCCATATCCGGGAACTTCGTATCGAAGGAGTTGTCGTAGTAACTTCGAAAAGGGCTCATTCGATTGGAAATTGGAGTGGCTAGAGCCCTTTTTAATAGTCAAAAGTGATTGGAGGGCAACTAGCCCCCCCACGGCCATCATTCCCCCAAACACATCCAATCAAAATTTTGAGATAGCCATTTTGTTCAGCGTAGTTGATTTCGAGATAGAAAATATGTTTTTGAGGAGGACACTCCCCCACAACCCTCAGGGCAAGGGTTTTAAGTTATGCCCTGAAGGCACGATGTTGGCACAAAGTACTACGAGTACTACTCGTACTTAGTACTACTAAGTAGTACTACTTAGTACTACTAAGTACTACTCGTACTTATTATTTCTTTTTCCTTTAGAGCAGGGCACTTCATATGGAAGGGGTTGTCATAGAAACTTCAAAAGGGGCTCATTCAATTGGAAATTGACAGTTCAAGTGCCCTTTTTAATAGTCGAAAGCGATTGGAGGGCAACTAGCCCCCCCCCCAAGCCCATCATTCTCCCAAACACATCCAATCAAAATTTTGAGATAGCCATTTTGTTCAGCGTAGTTGATTTCCAGATCGAAAATATGTTTTTGAGGAGGACACTTCCCCAAAACCCTCAGGGCCAGGGTTTTAAGTTATGCCCTGGGGGCATATAAGGTTTTTATAGAAGGCGTTGTCGTAGAAACTTCAAAACAGGCTCATTCGATTAGAAATTCAAAGGGCTAGTGCCCTTTTTAATAGTCAAAAGTAATTGGAAAGCAACTAGCCCCCCCCCCCCG